>JACYXH010000802.1:897500-1027500 GCA_026745465.1 Lota lota
AATGAGGCGCCAACCCCAAACGTGCTTCAAAAGTGAGGATTAACATTTTAAAACAAATTCAAAAACGTGCATACAACCAGTATAGAGATGCTAAAATAGGCATTATGTGGATTCTTCTATTCGATTTTGTGAGTAGTCTCGCTGCAGCTTTTTAGTTTAAGTTTGGAGAGGTTGTATTGGTTGTATTGAGTGATACTTTGATAATAAAAAGGTAAAATTTTTGAGATATTACGAAGCTGCAGAAAGCACGATTTAACAACTTTGCAACAGGATGAGGAACCTAAGTGCGAGGAGAACAACAGAAGCTCTCTGGAGGGTTCTGGACCTATGATAAGGGCTTCTGATTTAGCTGAGTTTAGCTGAGATTTTTTTTTGAAAGAGCCAGTTTTCAACCCCTGTAACAGGATTGTATTTTCACCAGTTGTGTTGTGTTGTTGGAGTCAAATGAGAAATAGATCTGGGAGTCATCAGCTATAAAAAATGATGTTTTCCTTATGAAAGATTTGACCTAGCAGTAACATATAAATGACAAAGAATAAGGGGCCAAGGACTGAGCCTTGAGACCCTCCATAGGAAAATGGGAGATTAAGTATTTCAATATACCAATGGCCAGTCAGAATTTCCAATTAGAAAGATTTGAATTCAACCAATCTAAAGCTGTACCTGATAAGCCAACCACAATGTTTAAGACGTTCAATTCAACTCAAATGGTCAACTGTATCAAAAGCTTAAGTAAGATCAAAAAGCTATAAAACAGTTGTTAGACTATTGTCAGCTTCTAATATAATATGATTAAGAAGTGTTGCCTCAGTGCTGTGACCCACCCTAAAACCTGACTGAAATGTATGAAAGAGCCCGTTGCCATTCATATGATCGATGAGCTGACCAACGACTATTTTTTAGACCTTAGTTTAGATATCGGGTAGAAGTTATTTAAAACGAATGAATCAAGAGATGACTCTTTGAGAAGTGGTTGAACTGTCGCGGATTTAAAATAATCAGGCACATCACCAGATAAAATTTAGGAATTGATAATGATTCAAACAAATGGAGAGATTGAATGAAATATTTCTTTAAAGAAGTGAGATGGAAGAATGTCCAGTCAGTGAACAGGGGGATGCTTTCGTTTGAATAATGACGTTGGTTAGATGCTTAGTAGTGACGACTTAAATGCTAGCAGGGTGCAAGGTGTTTAATAGCAACGGTCAGAGAGACTTTGAGGAGGAGGCATAGTAGCATTTCAAACAGCTTGGATATTATCAGAGAACAACTCTTTGCATTATCAACTGAGGGCTCAATAAAAAAGTGTGGGAGGATTTGTGTTGTGGCTGATTGTATGGAAGAGGGGACTGGAGTCATGCTAATATTGAGCTTAGTTTCACAGGGTTAGTGTTGGTAATAGGGCTAGTGTTTGTATGGTTAGTGTTAGTAATAGGGTTAAGGTTAGTAATAGTGTAGGTTAGAAATAAGGTTATGTTTAGTTATAGGGTTATTGTTGGTAATAGTTTAGTAATAGGGTTAGGTTTAATAATAGGGTTAGGTGGATTAGGGTTAGGGTTAGGTATAAGACAAACTCTAGACATACCCGAACAGCATTACTACAAAGCATGTTATTAACTCAGAGCGTGGTGGTTTTATTCCATTGTGCAATGATGTGGAATTAAGTAACTGGGTTTCAGTAAAAGTTTATTTTCCAAACGTCATCTTCTACATTTTGGGTGCTAAGGCTTGACGACACTGTCGTTCTTGTCTCAGCTGATATGACTCCACGCACCCTGGATCCTCATTCCCGTTCATTCCAGCTTTCAGAAGCCTTACAGCCCAGAGATGAATGTGTCATCGCCAATACATACACACACACACACACACACACACACACACACACACACACACACACACACACACACACACACGTCAGGACATGTTTGATTAAAGGTATAAAAAAAAGACAACAGGACATATAAATAGAAAGAGATTAACAGTGAGCGCACTCACATTCGCGCATGCACGCACACCTTTTTATCCATCTGTATTCCATCTGTATTCATATTTGAATGGGATTAGTGAACATTTAGACAGGCACATTAATAAAGCAATACATTATCAACTATATTTTTTATCACCCTGAGGTGTAAATATAGATTTATGTTGACTTGAATATGATTATTGTTTTTTATACTTTTACTATTTTATTTGGCTAAAGAATAAGGAAGTAAAGTAAGTAAACACAGAAACAGAGAAAGATATATATATATATATATATATATAGAGAGAGAGAGAGAGAGAGAGAGAGAGAGAGAGAGAGAGAGAGAGAGAGAGAGAGAGAGAGAGAGAAAGAGAAAGAGAGGGAGAGCGAGAGAGAGAGAGAGAGAGGGAGAGAGAGAGAAAGAGAGAGAAAGAGAGAGAGAGAGAGAGAGAGAGAGAGAGAGAGAGAGAGTAGATTTAATCTAAACACACACACATCTGAAATTCTAATCCACAGCGTCACTCACGAGGTTGAACAAGCCTTACCTGTTGGACAGCCTGACTAAAATAATAACACCGTTAATGTACTTGAGACACAAGGATGTGTTTATAATAAAAACCTTTGTTAAGTCTGCTGAGCAGAAGTACTGGTTAAGGACTATTTCAAAGCACAACATTTGCTCATGAGCAAATTTTCTATGGTTAGCTCCAAGATTTCAATATTGCAACAGTGTCTGCTTTATTCGTTGGTATTCATGATCTGTATTTCAGGCCATTTGGTGGGCCCTTTTATCCAAAGTCCACACATGCATTCTAAGCATGTGTGGCCCCAGTGGGAGTCGAACATGCGCATGGCATAATGCCATGCGCTACCAGTTGAGCTAGACAGGAGTACCGGTCTCCTGTGTTTCTTACCGGACTAGCACAGGCCGGCAAAGTGGAGGCATTTCCTGTAATACCTAGAACACCTTTCATCCAACGGAGAGCCCGGGCTGTCAAAGGGCCCTAATCCGCTTTCCTACCTCCTCCAGATTTGGAAGCATGCCCAAGAATAAAATAATTGTGTCATGAACTTTGTTCTTCAAAGATAAAGGTACACACACACACACACACACACACACACACACACACACACACACACACACACACACACACACACACACACACATGTAGACACAGACATACACACACACAATACAACTGCAATGGCTAGTCAAGACATTTTTATTTATAAAAACAAAACAAACACAGAAAAAAATCACTCCATTTGAAATGTCGTGCCAGTCCTTTCAGTATTGGTGAAACTTAACACTAAGCAACACATTGACCACACTGTGTGCACAACCATGATGCGACATGCATAGTGATGGGTGGAGACCAGTGACTGTAACTAATTGATTTGAGAAGGGAAGGCTCATATGACCGCATAATAATGAATAGGCTACAGTGCATAGGAGAACTGGTTTGGACTGAAGTGTATGGGCCTTATTCACGTAGCGGCCATCTTGGTTCATTCTTGGTTCTAAACTCTAGCTGTGGGTGGGGGGGGGACGACTGAATGCAGAATTTCGCATTCAGTTCCCCCCTCCCAGCTAGCAATTAGAACTAAGATGGCCGCTTAGTGAATAAGTTCCATACTATGAGCATTTGGCAGAACATATATATATATATATATATACTGCTCAAAAAAATAAAGGGAACACTTGGAGTTACATTGTGTTGTTTAAGTGTTCCCTTTATTTTTTTGAGCAGTGGTTGTGTTGGGCTGGTGTACAATTTCTCCTTGTGTTTGGCAACCATGCTTTTAAAGTGTGTATTTTATGTGTCATTTTTTATTTCAACACATAATTTATAACAAGGTGTCAAGAGTGCCAATTAAATAACATTAATGGTATCATTTGAAACCTGGAAGACAAACAGACAAAAAAAGCACAAAACATTGACAAATAAATGTTGTTGTTAGATAACAGGTGTTCAGCAAACAGTGCATTTATTCCCAATGTTAGGTAGGTAAATCATTGTGTTTATTTGGATTAAATGTCCTTTTCTTCCTCAATAAAAACAAAAGCAGCGATGTGGAACATTTCACCCAGGGTTGGAGAAGCGGAAAACAAGGTGATTATCTGTTCACTTTGGTTTGGTCAGTTTGTCTCTGAAAATAAAATAAAAAATAAACATTGCTCATTAATGCCATTATTTTCAACGTGTTCTCATTCCAGTTGTGAGGACACAGTTCGATATATCTTTCTGCATCAGTTCATTCTCATCTCTGCAGTGGACCTCGAGTGGTCCTACAAAACCTGTCCAAACAGAGACGGTTATCACTCTATGTCACCTTGACTCGTTATTATTATTTATATATAAAAACACATAGTGGTGTGATGGGGGCGTGGCTTGGCTTTGGCTGCAAACAAGGGGTTGGGGCGGCTCGATCGCAGAGACGACACAGCTGTGGGGTGTGAGCTTGATGAGTGAAGGACTATATACACTCATGTGTGTAGTGCTCTCCCCCACGGTGAGACTGGGTGAGAAGGCCGGTCCTCAGCGTCCTCAGCAGCGCTTGTTGCGCAAACCTCCACAAGGCGGAAGAGAGCTGCCGGCGATGGCCGTCAGGGAACAAAGACTGTGTTTACTATAACTAATCGTCCTGAGTTTCCTTCAAGAACCCGGTAATAGCATTAACCAGCTGCACCGGCCCATCACCCCCTCTGAGGTGGACGGTGGTAGGCCCCCCGAGGAAGCGGTCCAGGGTCACCTGCCCCACCACCTGATGGCTGGTTCGCTCCCCCCGTGTCCAGCGCCCCACGGTGTCCAGTGATTGGTGTGCGTAGGCGAAGGGCCGCGCCGGGGAATGGACCCTCCGGCGATGCCCCACCGGTCTAAGGCCCGGCCGGAACAAGTCCTGGAGGACTGCACTCCCCTCCGCGTGGCGGGTAGCCAGATCCTGTATCGCCTGCCTCTGATGGTTATGGGACCGGAAATGGATCTCCTTCACATCTTTCTAACCTTCCTGTCACAGTCTATCTGCAGGGTTGGGAAATCACGTTTGACAGAACGAAACATGAAGAGGGCTTCAATCAGTCTGTCTTTTGCTGACAAAATACCTTCAAAAGAAAGAAAACAACAATAACGAAACAAACATGAGCGTTCGTCTTACAAACGCACGCACGCACACACTTTTTGTGGTGACATCATGCGCTGCTTTTATTCTGTGTGTTTAATGGGAGAGATTGACAACTCTAATTTGACGATCCCTTGGAGGGCACTGCTAATAAATAATACATGTGTCTGCCTGCTAACAAGCTGCGGGAGGGAAACGCTCCTAATGCTGTAATGTGTGTGCACACCCGACAGCCACCTTTCTCTCTGTGTCTGTCGCCGTTCCTTTGATATGTCGCACGCCCTGAACGATAGGATCTACAGAGACGTGAATGCCGCGGCACATCTGATGTGTGCGTGTGCGCGTGAATGTGCTTGAGCGTGTGTGTGTGTGTGTGTGTGTGTGTGCTCGTGTACATACTATGTGTACATATGTAAATACTGTACAATGGTAGTCTAGTGGGGGTCTAAGTGAGAGTCAGCATAATCTAGCAGCTATTAGCGTGTTTATTTCTTAGCCGAATGGTTCGGGGTCCAGCTAAACCCACTCAGCTGCTTTAGGTCCGATTTGAACATTGTAAAGAGAGAGAGAGCAGAGAAGAGTGGAAGTCAGCAAGATTTTGAAACTAAAAGCTAAAACTAAGTCTCTTCGCTCCCAACGGTTCTCCGCCATTGAAAAGTGTTGCATTTCAGCCACCTGTGATTGATAGGCAAGATGGATTCCCTGAACCAATTAGGGAAGAAATGTCCTGATTTGTCAGAAAAGAGCCATGAGTGTTCTAACATCGTATTTGTCTCATTCAGAGGCAGGTGCAGTTACCTCGAAACAGATATTCTCACAACGCATTTCACTCACTAATAGCTGATGGATGACTATGACATTTATAACAAATTACACTCCAATAATAGCTGTTAGATCGTACCTAGCACCTTTACTGACATGTATCAAAAAATTAAATAGCAGTATCTTTGGATGAAAGAGCCTGCTAAATGCCTCACTAGTATCAGCTATACTATTACATATACCACTATTTGCTATTGGCTCCTTCTCTTTGTGTTGCAGTGCTGTGTAGGCCTACTGCTATCATGCATAACTAATTATATCCCTCCTGAGAGTGAAAACAATGTGCTTGTGAAGCTAGCGAGTGGTGCGTCGCACGGCCAAGGAAGGCAAATCTCCCAGTAGGAACAGAAGATGTCGAGTGTGGTCACGTGAACAAGGTGTAATGAATAATCCAAAAGCAGCAGGGGCAACATAACAATGGAATAAAGAGACGTCAGATATGAATGGAAGAGAGAGAGAGGGAGAGAGGGAGGAATAACAGAAAAAAGGAGCAATGCAGCTAAAGAAACACCAGAACAGAGGACATAAAATGTACATTTTGTACGCCAGGGGAGAAGGGATGCCTCTTGTGACATAGCAGAACCAATTAGTTTTCATAGAATATTATGTAGAATTGAGTTTTTTTATGGGCTTAATAATATAATAATAATAATAATAATAATATTACAATAATATAATATATAATATAATATATATGATATAATAATAATAATAATATTTTATAATATGGGCTTAAAAAACAGCTTTCTCACTTTAATAATAACCTTAAGACTGCTGTTCATTAATACTCCATTCATTTCTTTAAGTGCTTGCTTGGCGATACGCTGGCCTTGGCAACCCACATAGCGCAAGTACAGCACAAACCCTTCTGACACTCATACCTTGGTTCGGTTCTGATGGGTCGTGGCCCGGGGTTTCGCTGAGGGGCTCGTTCAGGGGGCAGACCCGGTAACCCGGAGTAACCACAGAGTGGACCACGCACCGGTCACCAGATGAAGGCAGCTCCCACTACAGCGCTCCATATAAGGAAGCATGGATTCCAAACACATGCTCTCCATCATGTATGTTGCTCTTCACCCACTCGGCCGCAATGTTAACTCACTCCCTTCCTCTCCTCCTGAGTCTCGTGGGTTTTGTTGCACACCATTACTCATCCTTTTCTTTTCTTTTTTTTCAACACGTCAACAGTTTTTTTTTATAGTGCACCAAAGTCGATAATACTGTCATATTTCCTCAAGGATGTCCTTGTATTCACAATATGCTTCTTTGTTGGTTATTGTGGTTAGTAAAACAACTAAAAACAAGAAACAGTCTCTGATTCACAGTTCCATCCCCTGCCATGTCCATTTCACCAAAAATGCAGACTTATTCATTTTTATATAATATAGGCTTTTAATTGTGGATAAGCCATCTGTTTGTTGTGCACTTCCCTTGCAAATGCCAACAAACACTGGCTAGCTGCCCATCCGTGTTTTTACCGCCATCAGGATCATGGGTTTACTATCTTATCACGATCACTCTGCAGCAGTCCTCATATGCTACCTGCTATTCTCATTCAGCCAAAGAGGGGTGTGTGTGACCCCTGGGTAAGACCCCCATGGAAGAGGCTGTTAACCGGGCTTAGACAGCCGTCACTGGAGGACCGAGCAGAGGTAGATAACACCCCCACCCCAATCCCCATGACCAAGGTTGTGCTCTTTTTCACTTCACCATGAGTTTCACTTTCCTTCGCTCAGATTGGGATATCGGAAATCGACACGATCCTTGTAAACGTCAATATCAGGAACGGGGACATGAAACCCTCCACATTTTCGTTAAAAAACATTTGGCGAAAAAAAAGAAAAAGAATCATATGACATGGTAAAGGAGCACCTGGTAAAAAAAGAAAGAAAAAAAAAAAACTCCACTTCGGTGCTCCCACCGGAGAGGGGGCGCCGCTACACCGAGCTCTCGTCGGGCCGCGGCTGCAGCAGCTGCGTGTGTTTCCTCTTCTCCAGCCTTTTGCTGAGCTCGTCGTTGAATGCGTAGCCGTTGGCGACTGTTGTCTCGGCGTCGCTCTGCCGCAGCAGCACATAACTGTTCCCGTTCATCCGCCTCAGCACGCTGGGCAGCGTCGCCGACAGCGCGCCGGTGAACTCGCGCTCGGGCGACGGCGGTTGTTGTTGTTGTTGTTGTTGTTGTTGTTGCTGCTGCTGTTGTTGTTGTTGTTGTTGTTGCTGCGACGACAACGACGACGAAGACGGCAGCGGGGGAGCGGGCGGCGGGCGGCCTCCTTTGGCCCCGACGTTGTTGGCCAGCGAGTGGCCCTCCCCAGGGACAATCTGTAGGAGGCCCACCTCGCCGTCGTAGCCCTCATGCTGCTTCCTCGCCGGGCCGCTGAGGACGCCGTTCCCGTTGCAGTGGCGGGAGACAGTCTTCAGCTCCAGCTGGGAGGAGGAGGAGGAGGAGTTACGGTGCTGCCGGCCGTTCTTGCCGCTCTTCTTCTTGCCGTAGCCGTACATGGACGCGGCCGCCCGCAGCGAGTAGTGCCCCCTGCTGCCCGTGCGCAGGCAGAAGCCCACATAGAGGAGGACCACGGTGAGCACCACGCACAGCCCCCCCAGGATGGTGATCAGCGACAAGTACACGGCCTTCATGTTGCGGGGCGAGAGGAGCTCCGAGTGGGGGAGGAGAGGGGCCGCAGGCAGGGGCCGCCCCGCGCCCAGGACCCCCTCGTTGGAGAGACGAGGGACTCCCTCGTGGTTCTCCTCGGGGGCCGCTTTGGGTTCCGCCACCGGTTCGTCATCGACGTCTGCCGGTAACAGAGAACGAAACTTCGGCCGCGGCCGCGGCGGCGGCGGCGGCGTCGCGTCCTGGCGGACGGTGACGTTGTACGACACCATGGCGACGAGGACACCATTCTCCTGGCCATGGCAGGTGTAGACGCCGCGCTGGTCGAGCTGCGCCTTGATGATGAGCAGGCCGTCGGTGCCGGTGCGGATCCCCGAGTCCAGGCCGTATCCGCTCAGCTTGGCGCCGTCACGTGTCCACAGGGGCGTGGCCAGGTTGGAGGTCAGCTCACACTGCAGCAGCACATCATCGCCAGCGGTGACCGCACGTCGTCGCGGCAACGGCAGATCTGAAAGCGCAACATCCGAGGACAACGATGACATGTCATCATGACATGATGAGGTGCGTTTGACACGTGTGTGTGTGTGTGTGTGTGTGTGTGTGTGTGTGTCGGGGAGAGAATTGTACGCATAGCAAGTGCAGTCTGAAACTGTGACTCAACAAACCGACAACAGGTTAATCACGGTGAATGAGACCTAAGACTGAAGACTACACTGATTCACGCCTGAGTCACGCTGTGTGCTCAGTTCTTTAATTTAGTAATCCTAAATCATCCTCCAGCAGAAAGAGGGTGAACAGAAACCTGTCTTCATTTCATCGTGACTAAAAATCAAGAATTATGTGAAAAAAGTTTGCATGCCTTGAATTTCCGATATCTCTAGAGAGAGATACTAAAACATTGAATTAAAGAAACTGTCAAAGATATTTCTGAAAGCTGCTGCACAATTTTCCTGAAAGTTATTAATGTCGCTGTCTCTATTTTGAATCTCTCTTTCATCCTTTCCTTTGTTAAAGACAGCCGAGGAATAATTGTCTTTGTACCTTCTCTAGAGCTGTTCTCACATCCTCTGTTGCCCTGCTGGATGTCCTGAATTATAGCCGACCTGTGAAGACAACAAAAATAGTTTTACACACAACAAACAAATCTCGCTTGTTAATATTTAACACTTTACAGAAAGGATCATCAACTGTTGTACTCTATCCAACTGTTTTCACAGTCGCATGCTGGCGCCTACTGAATAAGCACATTTGGTCGGGCGAATCAGCAGATATAAAGAAGGTACACAGTATCGAGGTATGTTTGCTGTCAGAGGCACTCGTCGGATCAAATGATGTAACCAGGCTGTCAGGCTCTCGGGGTGTGGCACTGTTTAGATTGCTCCAGGGATGTCAAAACCAAATGCACGCATGCTCACACTATATGCACGCACACAGAGGGGCAATAAACATGGATCAGCTGATCCTATCCCTCCCCCCCCGGCCCCCGCCTCGCAAAACACACACACGCACACAAAGGCAAATAACATATATAACATGATTCAATCCCTCACACAAACACACACACATACAGCACACACACACACACACACACACACACACACACACACACACACACACACACACACACACACACATATACAGCACACACACACACACACACACAAAGCTCCATGTCAGTCTGACCTGTCAGCCTGTGACAGTATGGGGACACACTGGGATGAGTTCCAGCCACAGTAAGGGTCCCGGGCGAAAACGCAGTCATAGCAGGAGGCGTAGCGGTGGCAGGTGGAGAGGGGCAGCTGCACCACACCCGACGGAGAGCCCACATACACACTCATCTGGGAGAGGAGAAGGAGGAGGAGGAGGGAATTTATAGTGTTAAAGGGGTGGATGACCACATTGTCGTTATGTGTGTGTGTGTGTGTGTGTGTGTGTGTGTGTGTGTGTTTGTCTGAGGCTGTGTGTGTGTGTGTGTGTTTGTGTGTGTGTTTTTAGGTGACTGTGTGTGGGTCTGTGTGTATATGCGCATGTGCATGTCTATGCACATGTGTGTGTCTACATGTGTATGTGTATGAGAGTGAGTGCATGTGTAATGAGGTCAGCCTCACCAGGAAGCCTCTTTGAATAACAAGCGCTTGCTGTATCTTTCGATGCAAATTTACGTCACGGTCAGATATACCATAGGACTCAAACATGCAAACCCCCGGTGTGTCTGGGTGTCTGTTAGGAGCACAAACGGCTACCTACCAGTGCAGGTGAGATAACGAGGCTGTTGATGGGCTGTGAAGTCTCAAACAGCTGCAGCTCCTCTATGATGTGGAGCTGGTTGTCCACGCTCACCGCCCGGTGGAGCCGGCCGTCATCTGGGGAACACACAGCAGGTCAGCTCACCTGTGCTGCCCACCTGTGCTCAGTGGTCATTTTGCTACTTGTTCATTGGGGGGACCATCCGGCGACATGCACAATAGTAGTCATGCATACATTATGTAGATCATACACACACAAGCACACAAAACATAGTGCAAGGACACCCACAGTGATCCACACACAAAAGCCCACACATGAAAACACACCCTCAGACACCCACACAGATACAAAAAACACCCCCCGCCCCCACACACACACAAACACCCCGAAACACACATGCACACACAGACACACACCTGTCCCCATGAATAACACGTGATACGTGTGTCCGTCCAGGCCCAGGACCACGTCCACAGCCATCTGGGTGTAGCCTGTGGTCCTGCCGTACACCACGGGGTGTCTGTTCAGGGGCTGCACCTGTTTGGCCATCAGAGGGTGTCTCCTTACAAAGTCCAGCACGTCGTCAGGCAGGGAGGTGGACAGCGTAATGTCCCTGGCCCTCAGTTCGTCTGTTATACACTGGAAGAAGAAGAAGAAGAAGAAGAAGAAGAAGAAGAAGAAGAAGAAGAAGAAGAAGAAGTGGAAAATAGAGAGAGATATGCTCGGGTGAATGGGAGAAAAGGGAGGCAGACAACAGTTGTAATTGCTAGAATCCATCGTTGTTACATGGAGAAAATATCTGGTAGTGTGAGAAATGGAATATGGGAGAAAATGGAAGCGAAGGAGAAATTGGATTTACTTTTCATTTTCAGAGACTCTGCAGTTCATAGATAGAAAGATAGAAAGTCTTACCCAGTGTGCTGACATGAAGAGCTTAGTACACTCTCTCTCTCTCTCTCTCTCTCTCTCTCTCTCTCTCTCTCTCTCTCTCTCTCTCTCTCTCTCTCTCTCTCTCTCTCTCTCTCTCTCTCTCTCTCTCTCTCTCTCTCTCTCTCTCTCTCTCTCTCTCTCTCTCTCTCTCTCTCTCTCTCTCTCCATAATAAGAGAGACTTGGTTCCTCTTGAATCCAATTCCTTTAGAAGCTTTCACACTCCAACATTGAAAACAGGGTTTTGGGTCTGTCTCTGTGTTTCCCAGCCAGTCACACTAAAGCAATAAAACATTTACATTTGGTTTAAGCCCTGGGAAGTGTCTAACTGCCACGACAACATATCATGTCCACGACTGCTAACTACGATGTCGTGGGTTAAGCCCTTGTTGCCAAGCTACAGTTGGAGCATTAATTGCCATGGAAATGGAATTCATTGACATAAGCCGGTTGTGTTTTCAAGCACTCTTTCCACGAAGCTGTAACTCATCCTACTTATCTGGCCCCCTCCATCTCTCTCTCTCGCTCGCTCTCTCTCCAAACTCCTTCTCTCTTTCTCACTCTCACTACTCTCTCTCCCTCACTACTCTTTTTTTCGGGAAAAGCTGTGATGTAATGTGTTGCCGGAGTCTGTGTGAGTTTGTGTGTGTTTGTGTATGTGTGTGAGCTTGACCATGTATGTGTGTGAATGTAAAGTATGTCTGAGTGTGTGTGAATGTGTATATACTGTATGACTATGTGTGTGGGTATATGTGTGTGTATGTGTGTTTGTGTTTGTATGTGTGTGTATGTGTATGTATGTATGTACAGTGTGTGTCAATGTGTGTATGTATGTATGTATGTATGTATGTATGTATGTGTGTATGTGTGTGTGCACATGCATGTGTGTGTATGTACAGTATATGCATATGTGAGTGTGTGTGAGCCTCACTGTTCCAGGTCTAGGCTGAGGGACCTTCCCAGTGTATTCGGTCCACGTGGAGCCTGAGTTCTGGCTCTCCATGTAGGGGCCCTGGAAGGCTTGCTGCACATCAGACAGCGAGAACCGACACACTGCAGAGGCCTTCACATTCCTCCTGCAAACACACACACACACACCCAGAGAGAGAGACATACCAACACACAGAGAAAGAGAGATGGAGAATGATAGAGAAATAGATACCAACACAGAGAGAGAGATGGAACGAGAGAGAGAGAGAAAGTCAGAAAGAGTGAGAGAGAGAAAAAGATGGAGAGCGCAGAGAGAGAGGGAAGGAGAGAGAGCGATGGAGAGCCAGAGAAACATACAAACAGAGAGAGAAAGAGAGAGAGAGCAATGGAGAGAGAGTGTTGGAGAGAGAGAGAGTGTGTGAGACACACACACACACACACGATAGACACGCATACAAACAAAGTGAGAATACCCAGATCATTAAGAAAAACACTGCGGTAAATATGGCTGGCGTTGCCATAGCGATGACAGTAGTACAGTACAGTGGATCAATGGTTCAGCTAGTCTGACACAAAAGGTGTAACACAAAAACAGGTAAGAAAGTGAGAGAGACGGAGAGACAGACAGAGAGAGAGACAAATGGAGAGAGAGAGAGAGAGAGAGAGAGAGAGAGAGATACAAGGCTAATCAGAACAAATATATTTGCCCCAGGAGAGGACGAGGCGAAGGAGGAGGTGGATGAGGTAGAGAACAGAGGATGACAAATGGCGTCGGCAGTGGAGAGAAGTGAAGAGGTGAGGCAGGGAACTGGAAAGGTAGGCATCCCCCTCCCTCCCCCTTGAGGGAGCTGTAAAACTTAAAACACACTCTGGAGAACCTCCCTCCTGATATATTATAATGTGTTCGCTACACACTCTCCCTCAAAACCTGTCAGGCTTTAGGAGTATAAAGACATGAGCTTCACAATGGAATTTTCTAACACTTATTATTTATTTCATCCTTTTTTTCTTAGGGACTTGGGAGACTGACATATATTTCTGGTTCTGGTTGTCTGGCTGTCATACTTTTTGCAAATATTTTATTTGAATTTTATTATAACACATAAACCAACTGCATGGCTTATGGTCTAAATACCCAACAGTCGAAGATGGAACATTATATAGTCTATTAAATATAATTTCACTCAGCCAAAACCACCCAAACTCATGTGAATAAATACTTGGATACTTGAGATACTTCAGCTGCTTTTTACTCGTCCATCTCAATCTAACCTTACTAATTCTATTTTCTCAGCAATTTGCAAGCCAAGAAACCCTTTACCCATCTTTCTTTATTCCCACACAACAACAAGAGGCCCACTCAGTCATTCATGTTTCATCCTCCTCCCTCCGTCCTCGATGACTAAACATCGGTGACGGCATTGATCTGTGAATATCATCCCTGCCTTACTCATTGACACCCACGTCCTCAGGAGATCTCCTCCTTATTTATTTCAGTGTATTTTTGCAAGTTTGTGCCTTGATGGACCGAACAGCCAAGACAAACAGGAGCGTATGCTGGAAGAGGAAGGGGTATCGTGTGGGGGGAAGCAAAGGACGAGTATGAGAAGGAGGAAAAAGAGGAAAGTATGCTGAAAGAGAAAGGGAATGACATTTAGCATAGGGAACCTCAGGGACTGGAACCAAACCCGAGGTCGCTACAACACAGATTGCCCTACTAAGGTTAGCTCGCTATATATATATAATATCGCAGGTTGCGCCAACGGCCCGGGTCCTTTTGTAATAGGACTATGCAGGTGACATCACTCACCAGTCCAGGCTGAAGATGCCGTAGAAGACCGTGTCCGTGGGCGTAGCGCCGCGCAGCACAAAGACGCTGCGCAGCACGTTGAAGTGGAAGTCGTACTCGGGCTGCGAGCACACCAGCCGGGCCTTCAGGAAGGTCGTCCAGCGCTTCTGCAGCGTCAGGAGACCCCCTCTGTCCCCCTGAGAGAGAGAGAGAGAGAGAGAGAGAGAGAGAGTGAGAGAGAGAGAGAGAGAGAGAGAGAGAGAGAGAGAGAGAGAGAGAGAGAGAGAGAGAGAGAGAGAGAGAGAGATAGAGAGAGGGAGAGAGAGAGAGAAAGAGAGAAAGAGAGAGAGAGAGAGAGAGAGAGAGAGAGAGAGAGAGAGAGAGAGAGAGAGAGAGAGAGTCAAAGGGAGGGAGGGAGAAGAGGAAAGGAGGAGGAGGAGGTAAAGGAGGAGTAGCGTGGAAGGAGAGAGGGAGGAAGATGAGAGGGGGAGATGAGAGGGGGGAGGAGAGGGAGACAGGGTTAAGTGTGCAGAGAGAACCACAGAGGAATACGATCTGAGCCACTGCCTCAAGGTTGCATGACAGGGGATCAACTGCTTCAGACACAATGCAACAGATGGTAAGGAAAAGCAATCGTTAGCAGGTTCAGGAAGTCTACTGCACCCAAGGTAAGGTTTATTTTGGTGTCTATGGGCTTCCGTTGTGTGTGTGTGTGTGTGTGTGTGTGTGTGTGTGTGCATTTGAGTATGTGAAAAAACAACGTGCTTGTGTGTGTGGCCATGGTAGCATTCGTATATGATTGACAGGGACTCAATCACACAGCGCCTGCTAGAGTATGGATTTATACTTGAGAGCAAACAAACACACATAAACACACACACACATACATGCATGCAGATACACACATGCACACACACACACACACACACACACACACACACACACACACACACACACACTCTACCTCTCTACCTTGATTCCTCCCCTCCTCCTCTCCCCTCCACCTTTACCTCTCCTCCTCCATGTACCACTCCTACTCCTTTACCTTCCTCCCCCACCTGTTTCTCTCTCTCTCTCTCTCTCTCTCTCTCTCTCTCTGTACTTTCTATCCTCCACCACGACACAGACAGACAGACAGACACACACACACACACAAACATACACCAACACACACGTTTGCAAGCACACACATACAAATACACACACACACACAAACTCAGACATGGAGCATTGTTTTCATTCTTTCACAATAAAAGCGTGAATAAAAGCCATGACTCATTAAGTAACCAGTGACAAATGTTCTAGAAGACCTCAGTCTTATCCAGGATTAGTCCATAAGCAACTGCCTGTTTCTACACCTCTTAAGGAGTTGTATTACCGCCCCTATCAACAGCAGGAGATCTGGCTAGGCTCAGAAGAAGCAACAGGGTAAACCAGGTGAACACATTGCAGTCCCAATGTAGCCTACTCTCTCTGGAAGTCCTTTGTTATGCTTCAGCATTTCAGCAGCCATGCTATTTGCTGTTTGAAGGCTAAAAAGAAACCGACCTCAATCTGGCCTTGTTTTGAAAAGGCTCGGTTATGCTACTAGCATAACCAATTATTTCCACCTTACGCCACAATCGTGAAACCAATCTTCTTTTCCTTTACGCTTTTTGCATGAACAAGTCTTTTCCACATTTATGATACTAGTGTACACTACCAGCGCAAACCAGTACCAAAACCAAAACTCCCAGCGTAAGATTCACGTGGAAAAGGTTTACTTTGTGCTAGTAGTGTAGGCCAATAGCGTATTTCTGTCTTTTCCACCTCCGCTTCTTTTGCATCTCCTGACGCATGCATTTCCACTGTTCCTCTCAAGGACCTGCTGCCCACAACATTTCCCTTGTACTGCGTCTGTTTACGCTGTTCCTCTACCTCCCCTCTATTCACCACTACCAACATAGCTCACCCTCTGTCTCTCTTCCACCTCTCTCACTGTGTCTCTCTACCATCTATCTCACTGTGTCGGTCGGCCTCTCTCTCCCATCTCTCTTTCTGTCTCTATCCCATTTCTCTCTCTCTCTCTCTCTCTCTCTCTCTCTCTCTCTCTCTCTCTCTCTCTCTCTCTCTCTCTCTCTCTCTCTCTCTCTCTCTCTCTCTCTCTCTCTCTCTCTCTCTCTCTCTCTCTCTCTCTCTCTCTCTCTCTCTCTCCTCCACCTCAGCCTCACCTTGCAGATGCGGGCCACGCGGGCCACCCTGCCGTGACCGTTTCCTCCAGTCTGCTCGTCGCTCCCCTCCGTGAAGAAGAAGTAAATCTTATCGTCGTCCCCGGCAACGCTGTCCTCACTCTCCCTGACCAACGCCGAACCCACAAAGTCTGCGTCTGAACGGGAAGAAAACGTTTAAAAGAAAAAGTTGAACACACTTCATACGACAACGTTGGCCACGAACAGCAAGTTGATTGTTCGTTAAGTAGGTTAACCTCAGACTGAATGTCCAAATGGCACCATCTGTGGTGTGGATATTATGATCGCAGCACTATGGCTCTAGTGCTCTCTCTGATTGGCTGGAATGGTGCCAGGTGATGTCACTGCCACACCAACTATGCCAAGTGGATGCACAGGTTTTTGCACCCAGATACATTTCTTGGCCGATACCGATATTTATAAGATGACAATAGGCTGATGCCGATAATAGCGTTTATTTTCTGTCACCAACAGTGGGCATTTCTGCGCAACACATCTATATTCATCAATATCCCCCCCCCCCCCCCCCCTTCCCCATCCAATTTCCAACCATCTACAGATTACACCTTATACATTTTGGCCGACATCGATGACCGGCACATGGGCGCATCCCAACACTAGCTTCAACTCTATCCAACTTCCTCGGGGGCCCCCAGGTTCCCAGCCCCGCTCTTCCTACCGTTGAGCCAGCGGGTCGGGGCGTCCTCGGTCTTCAGCGTGAGGGGGGGTCCGTTGAGCCGCAGGTCCGGGAAGCTGCGGAACTCGTAGCGAGAGGCAGAGTACATCTGCTGCTCTGGAGGAACGGACACATTCATACACACTTCATCAATGAACATGCTCCACCATAGAAGAGAATGGGAGTCCCTTCACGTGTTAATAATCGTAATCATTTCAAGTCACCCAAAACGCTTTACTTAGTGTGTGTGTGTGTGTGTGGGGGGGATATCACACCTCGTCTACTACCAGTGGAAGTACTAGCTACAATTGAGTCATTTTGCAGATGCGTTTATTTAAAGGGATACATGGAGGTTATTATTGTGCAAGTAGAGGTTAGGCGTTGGGTAGGTTGTGGGCTAGGGGTGTCCCCTAGTGGGAATTGAACCCAGTAACCCTGGCAGTGATGACGTCAGCTCTGCTGATTGAGCTATAGGCAGGACGACACCTTATTGTTCATATCGAGCGACCTAGTGGGGACTCGAACCCCTATCGATGGCGGTGTTAATGCCATGCTCTACCAGCAGCGCTAGAAGGGAGCAGGGGCCTTACCTACGATGAGGCCGGTGTAGCCCGTGTTCGGGCCATAAGGACACTTCTCCTTACCCTCCTCGGGCTGGGAGGACATCACAAACCGCTCCTCCTCCTAGCGTGAGTACACAGCCATGTGTCAGTATCATCAGAGCAAAGTTGACCAACCTTTTGCCTTAGATAAAAATACTTTATAAACTTTATAAAGTGTGCTATCGGGGGCGTGGATTCAGACCACCCCCTTACAATCTTCATTATTTCCAAGCCTGAGTTTACTGTGAGATGTAAAAATACTTTTTATAATTTCCACCTCTGTGATAAGTTATGGTTGTTTTTACAATAAGGGCTCCTGTTCTCTATCATCTCTTTAAGTTCCCTATTTCTACCCCTGTTTATAGCTTCCTTTATTTCCTGCTGATTTGTTCCGCTGCTTTGTTTCTGCCTGCGTCAGTTCTGTATTTTTGCTGGATTGAGGTCAAACTTATTACGCAACTGCTTTCGAGTTTGTTCATCTCTGCATTTAGGTGTGGTTCCTGCTCAAAGCCTGATAGTGACTAGATCTGCACAGTGGCCATGTGTACATGCACCATCAACTAGTCACGTTTTTCTAATCTCTAGGAGATAAGGAAAGTTGTAGTCATGCAACTGTCATATTTTATCCACAGGCCAGTTCAGTTTCATTATTGGCTGACAGACTTCAACTGTTACTCGGGTGGGTGGGGGTGGGTGAGGGTGGGTGAGGGTGGGTGCGTTAGGGATTTGAAGGGGTCTTACGACGTAGACGCAGAGGGGGCTGAAGGCGTAGGTTCCACACATGTACAGATGAGTGGAATTAAACTTCTGGAGGAAGCGAATGTGATTAAAACACTCGGTCTGAAGGGAGAGACAAACAGGACAGAATTGTAATTACTGTTCAGTGGGTGAATATCAATGCGAAAGAGAAGGGCATTCTCAAGCAGAAGCAGAGAGGATAGAAGATAGAACCGTATTTCCACCTTATTGTCTCTTCCTTTGGCCAGACACTGCTGCTTTTTCTCTTGGGACGTCTCCCACTGAATCTAATAATGGACAACACACGCGCGCACACGCACGCACACACGCACAAAGAGAGAAGACTCTGTTACAATGACTTAAAAACAACAACAGAACCATCTCAAACATTAAGCATGTCACCATTAGCGCACCAGCATTTTGTGCTGAACCTGTCTTTTTCCCCCCCTCAAACTCTTATATAATACTGACAGTTGACTAAGCACACACTTTTATTTACAGAGACAGCCAGGCGGCATATGTGTGGGTGTGTGCGTTTAACTCTCTCACACACACACACACACACACACACACACACACACACACACACACACCTGGGAGCTATACAGCACCACTGTCCTCTCATTAGTAACAGGTTTCCGAGCAGGTTTGTGTCAGGTTATCACAGGCACAGTGACAGGTGCACGCAGCGCAGCGGATTCAACCGAACCTCCACCACCAGTTGCTATGGTTACTTAATGAGACAGCCTTGAATTGTAATATATTTATTATTCCTCGAGGAATTGTATATGTCCGCCTATGCAGGGATTTGGTATAGTGAAACAATAGAACAGCACATTCAGGACAACCAAAATGGCGGATCGTAAAATGTACTTGCCATTGGCAACAAAAAAAAAGTCTAATAGTTTGGGCTCATAAAATGAGCTTGATTAACATTCAAAGAGGAGTAAACGTTGCTGTACACACATCCTTTCGTCAAAATACTAATACACACCATTTGGTGTGCATCCTAGAAACACAACAATTTAAAAAAATATATTTGATTTGAAAAGTAAGACCTTCAAGCGCTTACACACGTCATTGAGGAACACTAGTGAACGGTGCATCGAGATTCACAAACAGGCGCACACACACACACACACGCGCACACACGCGCGCGCGCGGCGGTCACTCACTCCGAGCGTGGTGTTGGCCGAGATGTCGGTGGCGTCCAGAGAGAAGGCGGCGTCGCGGGCCCCGACATAGAGACGCCCACCGTCTGCCTCCATCATCAGGGGCCCGTAGTCCACCACCAAGGGGGACTGGAACCTCCTGCAGCCCTCCAGACCTGGAGAGGAGGAGGAGGGGAGAAGAAGAGGGCACGAGACGATGAGGAGGAGGGGTAATGAAGGGTAATGAAGCATACCCAGGGTGCAATTTGCCAGGGGGGGAAGCGTGGGTCTTCCCCCTTTCTGGTCTATATATTCCTGCCTCTGCTGAATTATTTTTATCCCCGGTGGGGACTGAATTTATCCCCCCCTCAAAGTGATCAATGCTACTTCACCAATAGACCATATCAAATACCTAAAACTTAAGTATTATAAACTAAGTAAAGCGCTGTAACATGAACAGTCTAAAGTGCGATAGAACAATAAAATCGGAAATGCACCACCCAGCTCTCATGTTCGTTCGTTAGACAATAGATGACAAAAAGTTCATAAATAAGTGTTTGGGCATGCCTGGCCGAGTGGCACTTTCCGTGGTATTGGAAGGGGGACTTCATTCTTGCCTGTTTTGTTTGGATGTGCTTGAGGAAAATTCAAGATAGGCTATTACAGTAAAAATATTGCACTAGGCTACTTGATGAGTTAAATAAGAAAAACAGTATCAAAATATTCCCGCAAATACAGTGAAGAAGTTCAAGTTCAGAAATCCGTGATATATTTCAATGAATAAAAACGTTTCAAAACATCCTCCCCTCTGTTTTTTTTTCACCAATCACACCCTGAGCATACCACTGGAGTGAAAGGGTGCCAGATGTGTTGACGCAGACCTTCGATCTACAGTTATACAGCTATACAGTTCTACAGTTCTAAGTAATTTAGCAGACGCTTTTTCCAAAGGGACTTAGAGTGAACTCAGATACATGTCATTAAGGAGCAGGAAGCAGGAGGGTTAGCCATCAAGCTCAAGAATGACTACAGGTCAGATTGTGTGCATTGGAGATCGAACCTAGTACCTTTCATCTGGAAGTCAGGAACACCCTAGCCACTACACCATCCTGCTCCTACATTATACTGTTCTAAAGATTTGCTCAAGTGCACCATGCAGTATTCCATGCAGGGAAGGAGACGATATGAGCGCTATAGTATATGCTGTACTAACTAGTAACAAGGTTATTCCAAGCCTTCCCCCTGCATTCTCCTCCAGGCGTCTGCCCAGCCATCACCTAAGCATACAGACATCAGGGAATCAGCTTTTCATTTATTGATATTGATTCATACACATCCTAGCCCATCTGAAGTTATGGTATGTGTGTGTGAGGAAGAAGAGCTTGTTAGCTGTAGTGCTACGCTACACTTTGGCTTCTTTCCTTCTGCTCATCGACTGACCAGAAGGGAAGTACAGAATAATAAAATAATAAAATAATAATAAAGAGAGAGAGAAGATAGAAGAGTTTTCTTTAGGGTGTTTTCTTAAAGAGAGAGGCTGTAGTGTTGACTGTGTGTGGATTTTCTTCGCGGCTTTTCCGTTATAATGTGGTGCTCGGCTCTGTCTATGTAACGGGTTATATTTGGATTCCGATGTTTGACAGAACGAGAAATTAACGAGGGTTTCACTTGCACAAACACTCCTCACAGAGAAACACACACATTGTTCTCACACACACGCATGCACACACACACACACAAACACACACACACACAAACACTCTCACACACATAGACACACACACACACACACACGCATACCCAGAGAAAACAACTTTGAGCTCAGCTGTGCAATCCTGCATCCCTGTTGGTTAAACAACGTCTCAACATACGATGTAGCAAGGCTGATTTAAAAACAACCTCAGGGTAGCCATAAAACAACAGTATGTAATAACAATAGGTATCCACAGATACTCTGTGAATACCTAATTAATCATATGTACGCACATATTGTGCACTCAAACACACACACACAAATAACTGACGAACGGAACTACAAGCCTTACAACCAAAACTGAGATGTTTAGGAATGTACATTATTGTTATATGAATGCTAAAGAGATAGCTTAGCTAGGAATTCATCAAATTGCCATTAAAGAAGAAGAAATTGAAAAAAGAATAAGACTTTTAATGATCACAGTCCACACACTGCAACACGCCTCAGAGTTAAAACACATCAAGTTAACTTTTTCACCCCTGGAATAAATCTCTGTGAAAACCAAGAAGCTATCAAATACACGGTCATTAACGACGCTAATCTCTTCCTGTGAAATCCCCTTCCGCTGCGCTCATTTATTTAGCATTAGCTGCTAATGCAGGTGATCAGGTATCTTCTTGGCTTATCTTGTTGCTATTCATTGAAGCGGAAAGCTAAAGAAAAGTCTAAAATTACCTATTTGGCTAACATTGATGTGATTTCCCTCGCGGAGGCTAATTGTTGGTCCGTGGGCAAAGGAAGGGCCTGCCCCTAAATGAACTCATCATGAGAGGACGACTAAGGGGTCGTGACCTCGAGACAAAGGCTGCTGTTTCATGTTGTTTGTGACCTCAGCTTGTAATCCCATCAGAAAGACATTTACACAATACCTGCTGGACAGCTGCTGCCACGCAATGCTGACTAACCCTATAAGTTATAACACCCCCTCAGGTGACAGGTTGGGGAGTGGTGGTGGTGGTGGTGGGGGAGGGAGTGTAGAATTACTGGTGTTTACCACAGATACTGGAAGTCTGGATTATGATTAACTTTTCTTTAAGGAGGAGGAGGATATCATTTTTAGACGATTGGAGTTTTACAGTGTGTCATATCACACGTAGTGGAGACAATTGAAACAGCAGAGGAAGAAAAAACGCATCTGATCAAGCAAGAACTCCGGAGCAGAAAGAGCAGAGGAAAGATATCTTTAGCGAGAGATGAACGTTATGTGAATTAATACCACAAGCAAACACTTACATAACAAAAGTGAAAGGGAAGTACCAGAGCGCACAAGGTAAGGTAGTGTTTGACTACTAGTCAAAAGGTACTCGGTTCGATACCCCAATGTTTGTAGTGTACCGATCTGCATCCTAGAATAATATGCCTAACCCTTACCTGCTCCTTCATGACATGACATTACAAAAGCTTAATGACAACATATGGGCTGAAACTGGTTAGAAATATTAGACGATGGTTAACGCCTGGGGGAACGGCATATACATAATATCAATGTGAATAATGTTTCAGCCGAAATTTCCAAGTGTGTGTGTGTGTACAGGGGGAGGGTTAGAATGACTAGACTGGCAGGGTTTAATGGAGGTCTGGGTGATGATTAACTTCTCTCGGAGGAGGATATAACTATCTGTTAGAGTTTTACAGTGTAGTTGAGAGTCTTTAAAATGAAAGGAGACATGTGATGAGAGAGAGGCAGATAACTGAATCCAAGGGAAGAAGACAGGAACAGAGATTTGATTTACTCAGCAAACATCTCAAAAGCAGCCTCTTGTGATCGGGACAGAACAGAGTGTGCGTGGACACCCACATACCCCATGTTAATAACCACATGTTGTTACTCAATCTACCAGATTGGCTGATAGGCAAAGTTTATGTTATGGTTAACCCTGCTTTAAAGCATATCAGTGAAGAGGGAGTGTGTGTGTGTGTGTGTGTGTGTCTGTGATGTAAGAAATGTATTATGTGATACAAAGGCCTAAAACCAAATAGTAATCACCTGATTTCAGTGATTGTGGTCTTGAGGGAGACACTGAACATTACCAAGAGAGTAAGAGGACATGGCTTGGACGTGTGCGTGTGCAGGCATGTGTGTGTACACGTATGTGTGTGTGCGTGTGTGCGTGCGTGTACGTCCTCACTACCTCACTACCTCATGCAGGTAGTAAGGACATTTCCCTGTCAGGCTTTCCTCCTGCCAGGGTTGCTAAGAAACCACGAGATTAGAAAGATAAGAGGTTTTATGTTTGCATGTCTGTTTCTCCTGATCGGGAGAAGAGTTGGAGAGGGAACAAAAGCTAAGACATGTAAATAGACATTAAAGGTGCAGTAGGTACGTTTAGAGTGTTGGAAAGAGAGAGAGAGCAGGCGAAAAAGAGGAAAACAAAGATTTTGAAACTAAACAACCAAAAATAAACGTCCCAAAAAAGATGTATTTACAAAACCAATCAGGGAAGAGATGCCCTGATTGGTCAGAAATAAGCCGGGAGTGGGCTAAAATCTCAATTGGCTCAAACTGAGGCAAGTGCAGTCTACTCGAAATAGTTATTCTTGCAGAGCATTTCACTTACTAATAGCTGAGGCATGACTAGACCATTTGTAGCAAGTTACACTCATATAATAGCTGTTAAATCTTATCTACAGCACCATTAAGGACAACAGGGGAGCCATTGACAAAAACAGGAACGGTGCCTTGAGCTAAAATTAAATAATGAGCGAGGGTCAATGAATGCAAGGTTCTGAGAGTAGTCTCAGGTGCAGAAAGAGAGAGGAGAGAGAGGGGGAGAGGATAGAAAGTAGCAGCGACAGACAGACAGAGATGAGAATGAAGGCGTAATAGGCAACAAGAGAGGAGTTGAAAGTAGATTTAGAGTCGTTTAGATGTAGATTGTGGAGGCTGCGGAGAGGGAAGCACGGTAGGGGGAAGTAATAGAAAAATGGGCGGATAACAACAAAGATGACATGGATCTCAGAAGAGGGTGTTTCATTTGCCTGTTCACAGGGGAGAGGGGGGGGCAGCGTGGAGTGAGCGAGATTGGTAGATTGGCGCTGAAGTCATGAAACAAAGATTTGCATGCTTTCTGATGCCTGCATCCCAACATCAATAAATAGGGGATGCTGAGTCTTTGATCATATAACAGGCAAACTACACAAGGCAAACATTCACACACACACGCACGCATGCATGCCCTTGCCAATGCCGTACACAGAGAAACATGCTATTTACCATAGTTTCGCTGCTCTTTTGTAAACTGTATTTTGAAAAACATATGTAAGTACTCTCCCACCATAAGACACAAAATACTGACGTGTTTACATGAGGGCATTCCTCAAACATACCAAAACAGTTCAAATAACACACACACACACACACACACAGCAGAATGGGTTTCCAACTCACCGCTGGTGGTTATGGTGAGGCGTGGGGTGATGTCCCCCTCCAGGGGGGTCGTGAATGGGTAGCCGGTCACCGTACCCGCCCAGTAGGTGAGCAGCAGCAGCAGGAGCCGAAGCGTGCGTGACCATGGCAACGGCCACGCGCACATGAAGGACGGAGCGGGGCCCCGCATGATCGATGTGGACCGTCCCATGTGTCTCATTCTTGCGTGTCTCATCTCTCTCTCTCTCTCTCTCTCTCTCTCTCTCTCTCTCTCTCTCTCTCTCTCTCTCTCTCTCTCTCTCTCTCTCTCTCTCTCTCTCTCTCTCTCTCTCTCTCTCTCTCTCTCTCTCTCTCTCTCTCTCTCTCTCTCTCTCTCTCTCTCTCTCTCTCTCTCTCTCTCTCAGAGGTGATGCTGTCTTGCAGTGGAATTCACTACAGCATATTTGCAAACGCACTCACGCCCACACACACAGATGGAATCAACCACTCTTTAGGATGTGTGAAAACACAAACACCTCCACAGACACACACACACACACACACACACACACACACACAGCAGGGACACTCTAGTCTTGTTGCGGGGGTAGAAGACTTGCTTTTGTTGATTTTGTCTGTGGAAAGGACACACACACACACAAGATAAGAGCGTTAGACATGTCTGTGATGGATAATGCATGCATATTGCACACAAGGTTAAATAAATACAATCATTCAGTTCAATGTGTAATGTGTAATATATCAAAAAGTGAGGAGTAGTATTTGTCAAACAAAGGGGGGAGGTGGGGGGGGGGGGGGGGGGGTGGTAAGATAAACTCTACAGGGGGTTGGGAAGTCTATAGTCCATTCGAGGGCCCGGTGATTAAAAACCAGAGATGAGCTGACGTCAAAGTATTTCCTCACCAGGATGATGAAAGAGACAGAAAGAGACCTGAACTGTATGTTCTGAATTACTAAATATGGACAGTGTACTTACTGGGAGTCAGGCTTTCTTTGGAAGCAAAACATTTTTTAATAAAACCTCAATGGCTACGACCTTCTCTGATGAAGCAACAGCATAACAACCTGAACAAACACATCTTTAGTGAAATAACGAGAGTTGAGCAGAGCTTTGTGTGAATGAATACCACAAGCAAACACTTGTGTGAATTACACAATAACAAAAGCGAAACTGAAGTACGCAAAGGGGTAAGGGTGATATGGTGGCTAAGGTTTGACTCCCAGCGGAAAGGTACTAGGTTCAATCCACGATGTCCATAGTGTACCTGTTGGGTGTCCAACTGCAAGATGCATAAAAATCGATCTGCACCTATATGATATGTATCTACAAATCCAATGCAGGTGGCATTAGATAAAAGCTAAATGAATTGTTTAAATATAGTGTGACATTGGTTGGAATTGGATAACCTGCAGCAATGGAAGAGAAGCACTACTAGAGAATGGTGACTCCCCTGCAGTAAATAGTATACTGCATATAACATTACATCAATGTGAAAAATATTCCAGCCGAGAGAGAGAGAGAGAGAGAGAGAGAGAGAGAGAGAGAGAGAGAGAGAGAGAGAGAGAGAGAAAGAGAGAGACTATCTCCTCAGAGAAGGAGAGGGCAAGAGGACACTCATTCAGAATGAAGAAAAAGTGGGGAATTATGAGGGAGAACGAGAAAAGGAGATACAGAGAGAGAGAGAGAGAGAAACAGAGAAAGATACAGAGAGTGAGAGATGGAGACAGAGAGAGATGGAAAGACAGAGATACAGAGAGAGATGGAAAGACAGACAGACAGACAGAGAAAGAGATACAGAGAGATACATATTGAGCTATATAGAGAGAGAAAGAGCAAGAGAGAAAGAAAAAAAGATAGAGATAGTGGTGTGGTGGTCACCATCCAATGCACCAGTGCGCACACACACGCACATGCTCGCACACACTCACACACACACAAAGACACTCTGGAGTCAGACAGAAACATCTCTTGTGACCTTGTCTCCAGTAAAATGGTACCATCACTCTCATTTTTCTTTCTTTCTCCATTACAATGTATCTTTTTCATTTTATTTGTCTCATTGTTGCCTACCATCACCACACACACACACACACACACACACACACACACACACTCCAGATGTGTACAGTACTCAATGCCTCATTGAATAGCCATTATGAAGACGCCTTCCACTCTGCCTGAAGGAAATCCAGTGGTCCTTTATATACGTGCACACCCACACACACACAAATACATACACACACACACACACAAATGCACAAAAACACAGACAAACATGCACACACACACATACAAACATGCACACGCACACACAAACATGCACACACACAGGCAAGAAGATCAAAACAATTAGTGTAAGCGAGAGTGGCTGCACTCTTTACAGCAAAACACAGCTGTCCCATAGGATGCTCGGCACCATGGCAACCGCTAGCTTCAGGAGTAAAAGACTACATCCAGGACCCTCAGACATAGCAGCGAGACAGAGAGAGCGAGCAAGATTAGGAGAAAGAGAAAGAGAGAGACAGAGAGACAGATATAGATAGATAGATAGATAGATAGATAGATAGATAGATAGATAGATAGATAGATAGATAGATAGATAGATAGATAGATAGATAGATAGATAGATAGATAGATAGATAGATAGATAGATAGATAGATAGATAGATAGATAGATAGAGTGAGAGAGAGAACATTTAGAGAAAGAGAAAGAAGACAGTGATAGATAGATAAATAGGTTGTTAGAGAGAGAAAAAGCAAGATTAAGAGACAGAGGAGGAGAAAGAGAAAGAGATAGATAGAAAGATAGAGAGAGAGCAAGCAAGATTAAGAGTAAGAGACAGAGACAGAGAGGCAGAGAGAGTCAGAGACAGAGTCAGATAGCAAGATTAAGAGAAAGAGCAGAAAGAGATAGATATATAGAGATATAGAGAGATAGATAGATAGAGTGAGAGATAGAGAGATAGAGAGAAAGACAGAGGGATTCTGAAATTAGAATATCAACTGCTGCCATGGATATGGGCTTCCAAAAGAATCCCCCCACGTTTCCAACATCGTTACGGGGCACCTGTGGTTACGCCTCGTTCTGTTATTCTCTCTCTTCTGTCAGACAGTGACACTTGAGCAAGTGGATAACGAGGGTTTCTTCCAAGAGCACATCCATCTCCTGAGTTACATCTCGTGCTCTTGCAGCGTGCCTGACAATGTGCTCCGACAAGAAAGAGAAGAAGACGGGTCTAGTGGTGGTTAGATGTGTTTGACTGTCAGACGAAAGCTTTAGAACCCCCACCACCAGGTCCTAACCCTCTACCTGTCCTTGAATGACGTGTATCTGTTCACAATTCCCTGTAAGTAACTTTGGATGAAAGCGCAAAGACTACAGGGTTAATAGTAATTAACCCTGTAGTCTTTTCAGTCAAAAAAAAGACAATGTGAAATGGAAGATGAACTTGAACCCAATGCAACTCCATTGTCCAAGCACCGCAGCCTTCTAAATACATTGTTATCTCTCAATAAGTCCAGTGGTCTCAATGGGTGTGACAGGTGCCTTCTCTGGGTCTGACACAAACAAAGGAGCCCTTGCCCTCATCCAGGAAGGAGAGGGGAGTCCTGCACGGGGGAGAGATAAGGTGCATTGCTTTCTTAAGTGATGAATTCATCGTCATGGATCGCGCCGCAATGACTCCAGACAAGCTGTCAGGGTGGAGCCCACCACAATCAATCAGCCGAGACACCTTGGTGGTCCTCAAGTCCAGCGAGGGACCTAACAAACTATTCCATACTTTACTAACTTCTGATGAGAAAGCTAGGACTAGTCACTAGAGAGAGAGACAGAGAAGCAAAGTAAAAGAGGGAAGGAGTGAAGTGAGAACGAGCAAATGATGAACAAATGGACGCACCATGTTCTGTCCCGTTGCAGCGGGGTTGGGGTTGTGTGTAGGACAAACACAAATCTCTGCACAAGAGATTGGGGTCGTGTTTAGCACACCGGGCTTCAGCGGTTAATCGTATAGCTCATAACCTCCAGAAGAACAAGGACCTCCTCAAGCAACAACAACCGCATCATCATCAGCAGCAGAGAGGGAAATTAAAAAGACAGGAAAAGCACTAATAATGTTCTGACCTCACCCGCTTTAATCTGCCAGCTCACAAATCTCCTGGCATTCCTCCCCAGAATGGGATTTCTTCATTCAGCCATTAATAATGATTCTAGGAACTTGGACTGCAGGGAGAGAGAATAGAGATCCACCATGACAGCACCAAGAAGTGGTAGTCTCAGAAGTCACTCAACCAGTCTCTCTCGCTGTCTTTTTGGGGTTAATCAGTGTGTTCTTCCTGCACAAGTCAATATATAGGCCTGTCTTGTCCTGTTCCGGATCAAATCATCTAATCATTCTGTGTGAATATACATCCTCCTCACTTCTCCTAATGATCTGCCAAGTGTGTTAGTGTGTGTGCGCATTTGTGTGTGTGTGTGTGTGTGTGTGTGTTTGTCAAATGTATGTGCGTGTGCATGTGTATGTGTGTGTACATGTGTGCATGCATGCATGTGTGTGTATGAGTGTATTTGTATGTGTGTGTGTGTGTGTGTGTGTGTGTGTGTGTGTGTGTGTGTGTGTGTGTGCGTGTGTATGTATTTGTGTGCATATGTGTGTGTGTGTCAGTCAGTCATGGATCTATGACAATCAAAGCCATTGAACTGTGCTTCAATTGAGCAATTTGCTGCTATTGTGAGACCCTTCCTGATAAACAAAAAGTAAACAACTTGGGACACAAGTGTTCCTCTTTGAATATCAATGAGCACTATTCTGTTGTCACTACATTTACTGAATACAAGGACATGTTTGTAACACTGGACCCTTTAACAACTCATAATAGAATAACTTTGGTTGTTAAACCTAACGCAATGGGGATTCTATTTCTGAAAAATAAATGTAATTGTAATCAGATGTCTGAAGTAAGTCAATCAAATGACTTGTGGTATCTGATTAGACAAGCAGCACAACCCAAAAGCCACGACGAGCCACCCCTGATGGGTACAAGGAGAACCAATCGTCTCGTTAATCACCTTCGTAGTAGGACAGGATTACACGTTGATAGATGACTTTGTGGCATTTCGCGCTTCAGTATGAGTCATTTGCTACATATCATGCGTCGAACCGTCCAATGTTTGCTCAGCTCTCCGCTGCTTAATCCCGATCGCTGGCACGTCATAAACAAACACCACGGGATATGATTAGTAGGCAAATATGATTCATGTCAGAACACCAGAGCATATCTGACACGAAAGCACTAGCAGCTACAAGTATTTTCAGTATTTAACACTTTTCTCACAATTTCAGATAATCATAAGTGATACAAAATATCGAACAGCGATAGGCCTACATATACTCTATAATTTGGGATATCGCCTATAATATAAATAGATAGGCTGTATAAGACACGGAGTCTTCTTAAATGTATTCGACGTGGAAGATTGGCAGTGATAGTCTACTCCATATCTGTCACATGCCGGGGACTTGGTCAATCCATTTTCATCGGGATGCGCTATACTTTCGTAGCGCATCAGGTAGGCCTATGCTGCTACATTACACATATAAATGATTAATAAAACACAATGTAGAGTTTGACTTACCTATATCAGGTGTGGATTCCTTTGTGGAAGATTGGGAACAGCCAATCGGTTACGAAACTCACTGAGAATAGTAAAAAAAAAAAAAGTGTACTTTGCACCCTATACCACTGAGTCGCCTTGGACCCTACTTGAATATGATCGCGTTAGTTTCTTCACACACACAGACATCTTCTCGTCACAGGTGGCACGCCCTCTTCACTTATTTTGGACAACTGTCACAGTGACACGAGTCGTTCATTTGTTTCACTAGTAGCAAAAGAAAAAAAAACATTTGCTCTTCTCTCTCTCTGTCGCTCGCTCACTTGTAGTGTCCGCGTCGCAATTTTGAGCGGTAACCTACGCAGGGTGTTGGTGTGAAAAAGGTAACGCAACCTGGCCAGTAAAGTAGGAAGGCGAGGTTCCACTGCCACCTGCTGGATACTAAGTATTTCTATCCAAGGCTTTATTGCCCTTACAAAGAAATACATGAATCAAGACTAGTTACATAAGACAAAAAACACACAAGACACCTAACATATAATAGATAACGTTTGTTTTATGTTTTGGCATACATGGGTCATTTATAGGACCTAACATTCAGAACCACATAAATAATAAATGAATATAACTCCTGGTCCATGGGAAGAATGGACCAGCAGTTATATTCATTTATTATTTATAGAGCAAGCAGACAGTTGTTCTTTCTTTTGCTGCAGTTCAAATCACTTTTATCTATGTTGCTTCGGTTTGTGAAAGGTAGGCCCGGGCTACTCCAACTGCACGGTGCAGTTTTAAATTATTTTACTTATTAAAAAAGTGTCTGGCTCCCCAGGGTAAAAAGAAAGCGAATCGTCTAAATGTTTAATAACAGCCCATTTGGTGTTATTGACGCTTTCAGCCCAGCCACAGAATCTTCTACCAGGCATTGTAATGGCCAGGGGGCGCACAGACAGTGTGCTGAACTTTAATTCCTCACAACACTCTGGATTATGGTAATGTTAGATTCCTATTTCAGACTGAAACTGTGTCATACAACTAATGTTTGATTGTAGTCTGTAGCCTATATTAAAAGATTGAGAGAGCAGCATGGTCATATTTGATTTGGTTCTTAATGGTATGGAGAATCAGGGCAAAAGTGCATCACGATGTCAAGTTAAAAGTTTCACTTTCTTTATTACATGTATTTTTATTTGCTCATTTAGAAGACGTTTGTTTTGTTTTCAAACATTAAAATGGGCCTGCGTGTCCCAGTAAAGAGTGGATGATTGATTAAATAAAAAAATTTGATCAAGCTTTTTGACAGTGAGCTGATATTAACATTGAATTAATTTATAAAAAAATATTTGTTTATTTAGGAGCAGGCCTGTATTAACTAATTAATAATTAATTACCATTAGTATCTGAGGCCTATTATAAAATATTTGAGTATTTTATAATAGGCCTTTCAATGATCAGTTATTAACAATAGTGGTGTAAATATATACTTTATCTTCGGTAGCAATTCAAAAAGGCTATTAGAGAAATTTTGTTTTTGCTAGCAATGAGAACACATGTAGCCTACACTTCTTAGTACAAAGTATTTTATTGTAAATATCTGAAAATCCTACATGTGTGGTTACAATATAGTCTTGACAAGAAGAAGAACAAGAAAAAAAAAACAATAGTAAAAGGTAACAAAAATAAATACATCTGCTTTGACAGTGATATGCTTTTGGTGGGCTTTCAGTAACATAAGTGGTGACTTCAATAGAGGATTCATCAAAATCTCTTCAGATGTGCTTGGACTTGAAGAGCCTGCCCGAATGAAGTGAGGGATATTACCGTTTCTACCAAAACATTAGTTTCTTCTTACTTTTTCTACATCTGTGAACAGCTGTGATAAAAAATTTACAAAATAAGAAATTAGTTCATACATTTCCATTTTAGTTGCCAATGAATGTATTTCCACAAGGCTGTCTGTACAAGTATTGTATCTGTAGCAATAGCTTAATGTTTGCCGTGACAACAATTAAAAGAAAGGAAAAAAAAGGTATCCTCTGTGTGAAGTGAGTGAAAGAAGCAATGTTATTATAAAACAAAGAGAAGCGATGTTTATGCAACAACAGCACCACCATTATTCTTAGAAAACAATGCATCAATGACTGCATTATTATTTTTCGTTACGGGGGATAAGACGCAGCTTGTGTTTTTCGACGTACAACACAGCCATGAAATTGTAGTTACTCAACATTGTTAAAATCAAAGCCCCAAGAGGATTGTCATGGTGACAGAAACATACCCTTTTGTTTGATGAATACGATGAACAAAAGTTCCATCGTCACGTGTATTTATTCTCTAGCCTCACCTCGCTTGTGGCGAGACTGAAAGAAACGCAGCTTAGAAATTAAGACCGGGCAGAGAGGGAGTAATCAAAATAATAGGTCAAAGCGTTACAAATACTGCTTGTTCGATTTACACACCAACAGTTGAATCACGGTCACTTTTCTGTCTATACTGTCCCAGATGCTATAAATGTGATCATGACAAGGTTAGGAAAAAATAAATCAAAAACATAAAAATATAAACTAATTATAATATAATATATATAATGCCCCCCCCCTCCCCCCCCCCCCCCCCCCCCCCCCACATTACACAGAGTAGCTTGGAAAATAATTGTGGAAAAAGTGTGGAAATCCTCTGCTGGAGGTGTAGGAAAGTGCCAGGGGAGCCCTGTTCTTGTAGAAAGACACTGGGCCCAGACGTAGTGTATACTAGTGTTCATAGTCTTTAGAAAATATCCTTCATTTAGTTTCGTTCCTCCATTCTTCATTTGCTTCTTGGCCCCATTTGTATGTCGGTTGTTTAAACAACTGCGCCTGTGCATGTTTTTAGTGCACGTGCATCTCTCTGGTACACGTGGCTGTGTATTGTTTAAAATATATTTCTTCCAAATTTGGCAGATGTGTATGTCCTGGTAGTTGCTGCCGTGTCTACGCAAGCGTTCTCTGCCGTTGTTTTATCCTGGGGTAGAGCTGTTCACGCACAGATCAGAGAAGAAACACAAGTTAGACACATGATAAAAACCTGAGTCCACAGCAGCATACAACACATAGACCTTTTCCTGACCTAATTGATCTAGTGCCAAAAAGATAAAAGAGCAATAGCTGGATGAATTTCATTAAAACATTCACCATTTCAAACAGCTTTGAATAAACGTTGTGACAGTAACAAAAAAAGTCGAAGAACTTTGGACAAAAGCGATGATGACAACCGGAACCAGTGACTACCAGTGAAAAAGTGACATCCAACTAAAGGGAAAACAGACTAACTATAACTAGTACTATATCTCTAGGGATGTCTATAATTCCGACTATATCAAGTATCAAGGTGTGATTTGCCGGGGGGGGGGGGGGGGGGGGGGTCTGTGTATAGACATACACAGACCTTTCTGGTCTATACACGCCTGCCTCTGCTGAATTATTTTTATCCCTGGTGGGGACATAATTTATCCCCCCCTCAAAGTGATCAATGCTACTTCACCAATAGACCATATCAAATACCTAAAATATAAGTATTTAAAACTAAGTAAAGTGATGTAACATGAACAGTCTAAAGTGCAATAGAACGATACAATCCAAAATGCACCACCCACTGTCAGCGCTCTTGTTCGTTAGACAATAGATCATTTAAAGATTATTTTCTATTGAATACTGAAGTTCATAAATAAGTGTTTGGGCATGCCTGGCCGAGTGGCACTTTCCATGGTATTGGAAGGGGGATTTAATTCTTGCCTGTTTTGTTTGGTTGTGCTTGAGGAAAGCTCAAGATAGGCTATTAGAGTAAAAATATTTGCGCTAGGCTACTTGATGCGTTAAATAAGAAAAACGGTATTAAAATATTCCTGAAAATACAGTGAACAAGTTCAAGTTCTGAAATTCATGATTAATTTTCATGAATAAAAACGTTTCAAAACACCCCCACCCCTCTGCCCCCTGACTAGTACTATATCTCTAGTGATGTTTCTGTGTTTGAAGAGCCTCCTCACCCCCAGCAGGTTCCGGGGCACGTATCCGGTAGTGTCGCCCATGCGCGCCCACCACCACTCCACCTCGTCCTCGTCCTCCCTCCGGACCACCGTCATGCTCTCGCTCTCCTGGAAGGCCAGCTCGTCCTCGCTCTCGCCTGCGTAGTCCCACAGGCCGTACACCACGCCCCGGTTCATGATGCCCATCTTCTCCTGCACACCTGGGGGGGGAGGAGGCGAAGTTCATCAAACATCATCGCCTGAAACTCTCAAAACATTCCTTTTTTGGTTTTGCCTTCTAATTTTCGTCAATGGATATTGCAAACCATATCCATAACAACATTGTGTCCTTAAAAAAACGACATTGCATGAAATGCATTTGCTTTTCTCTTAAAATGGCACGTGTATAAAATATACTATGTATATGTATATGTATATGCATGCAAAACCCAAAACACAAAGACACACACACAGACAAAACCCCCCCCACACACACAGCAGCGTACCATAGAGGAACTGGGAGCACTGGGTGTAGCCCTCCTCCATCTCCTCACACTTGTCCGCGGCCGTCTGCATGTCGCTGTAGGTCATGGCGAACACCGCCGCGCCCGACTCCACCAGGAACTTACACACCTGTACGTTGTTGCAGGACGCAGCGCAGTGGAGGGGCGTCCTGGGGGGAGACGGATGGTGGGTTAGAGAGGTGAGATGGATGGGAGACAGGTGGTGGGTGGGAGAGGGTAGATGGGTGGGTGGGGAAGGAGGGTGAGGTCGCGGAGAGAGCCGAGAAAAAAGAAAAGAAAGAAGAATGAAGAATTGACAAAAGCACTGACTTGGGAGGAGGAGGGAGGAGGGAGGAGAAAGGCTTCTCTGTGCTGCCTGCTGGGACTATATACATTAGCATTCACACACTGTACCATAGCTCTATTATCGTCGTGGTGATGAACAGTGGGTTGATTGAGTCAAGGAGTGGGATGGGGGAGGTGGTTGGGGGGGTTAGGGGTAAACAAGTGGACCTACCAGCCGTCGCTGTCGGCCGCGTTCACGTTGACCCCGAACTGCACCAGGAACTTGACGATCTCCGTGTGACCGGCGCACACGGCGTTGTGCAGGGCGGTGATGCCTTCGTCGTTGGGCTGACTGGGGTCCTCCACCTGACGGGGAAACGAGACGAAAAGAGCGTGAGTCACGCTAGAAATGCCTCTACCTTCGTCTTTTCACCCTGCTGATATTAGCACTTGCTTGCAGAAAAATACAAAGATCCCCCGAGAAGAGTATACAGTATATACAAAAACAACATATGAATGCCAATAAATGTCCATCAACACATTGGGTATGAGGGTGGAAAGTGGCTATGGTGTTTGATTCCCACCCGAAGGGTTGGTCTGGGTTTGAATCCCATCTATCTGTAGGCATCCTTGAGCAAGATTCCTAACCCTAACCTGCTCCTGAATTACATTTAATCTGTATTCACTTTAAGTCTCTTTGGAAAAGGCCTGCAAAATAAGAGAAATAATACTTTATTGAGCCCCCCCCCAATAGTAATAGATGAGTGTCTCACCTCGTAGATGATCCTCTGCACCAGGTCGAACTCCCCCTCCAGAGAGGAGTCTAGCAGGAGGGCCAGGGGGTTGAACTTTACCCTCATGCTGTGGTCGATGCGCTCCGAGCCCACCTTGCGCAGGTTGGTGCGTTTGCCCTGGAAAGAAACAAAAAGACACAAACACGCGAGAGGTCAGGAGCAGGAGAAGTAGAGGAGAAAAGGTTCCTCTCAAATCCACCACTACAATGTGGAGATGGTGAATAGAAAGGAATATATATTCTCATTTCTGTGTGGATGTGGAGGTGCTATCTGCTGCTGAGCTCCGGATACATTTAGTCTTCCGAGAATCACACACACTGCTAGGTAATTATGGTCTTCTGAGGTCCACACTCACACAGTGTTAGTTTCTCCGTCTTCTGAGGTCCACACTCACTCCTAGCTTTCCCTGTCTTTTGACAAGAGAACCAGTTCCTACAGCTCTTGCTACATCTCTAATCCAACCTAATGCAACCAACTATTTGCTTGACAAAAAAAACATGGTTATGCAAGGTGATTAGTCAAGTGAGCGAAAAATATAAAATAAAGTGCATTCTTTACTTTATTTTGGGGTGGAAAATTTGGAGTGGTCAGGGCCCGTTGAGAAATAAGTTCAAGATATGGATCCGATTATTTTAAGCTAAATAAAAAACATTCCCACTTAATAGATTACTATGATGGGTAAGCGTTCTTGACAGGGATTAGTTTTGTTATTCAACTTCAGAACAGACTACTATTGACCTAGCCTGTAATTCCTGGAATCGTATAATAACCCTCTGTTGCAGGGCACAGAACTAATACTGGCCATTGCAAGTAGGAATCCACCAATATGAAATGTTTTATACACAGATACTCATATGAGACGCTAAAAGCGAGCAATGTTGATCATTATTTTCCAACAGTGATCATTATGGCATATAAAGCACATCTGCAGAAGTCGAAGATACTGTATATTTTCAAATTACAAACACAAACAACCGAGCAAGAATCTTAAGAGCGCTACATGCTACGTCCTAAAGAGCAAGCATCTCAACAGCGCTACATGCTACGTCCTAAAGAGCAAGCATCTCATCAGTGCTACATGCTATGTCCTAAAGAGCAAGCATCTCAACAGCGCTACATGCTACGTCCTAAAAAGCAAGCATCTCAACAGCGCTACATGCTACGTCCTAAAGAGCAAGCATCTCAACAGCGCTACATGCTACACCCTAACGAGCAAGAATCTCAACAGCGCTACATGCTACATCCTAACGAGCAAGCATCTCAACAGCGATACATGCTACGTCCTAAAGAGCAAGCATCTCAACAGCGCTACATGCTACACCCTAACGAGCAAGAATCTCAACAGCGCTACATGCTACATCCTAACGAGCAAGCATCTCAACAGCGATACATGCTACGTCCTAACGAGCAAGCATCTCAACAGCGATACATGCTACGTCCTAACGAGCAAGAATCTCAACAGCGCTACATGCTACATCCTAACGAGCAAGAATCTCAACGGCGCTACATCCTAACGAGCAAGCATCTCAACAGCGATACATGCTACGTCCTAACGAGCAAGAATCTCAACAGCGCTACATGCTACGTCCTAACGAGCAAGCATCTCAACAGCCCTACATGCTACGTCCTAACGAGCAAACATCTCAACAGCCCTACATGCTACGTCCTAACGAGCAAGAGCTCTAGAAGGCAGGTACGTACCGGGGGCAGCGGAACCTGTCCCGTGACCTCCGGGGCCCTCATGTTGAAGGAGTCTTCTGCTAGACCCTGCTCCTCCGCCCCGCTGGGGTAAGGGGGTGGCGGGTACGGGGGGAACTCCTCCTGGAAGCCCTCCGGCGGGGGAGGAGGAGGAGGGTTGGCGGTCGCCTGATCCTCCAGGACCGCAGGGGGCGGCGGGGGGAACAGCGACTCGTCTGGCCTCGGCGCCGGATGGGCCGGAGGGGGCGGGGGGGTGAAGTCCTCCTGGGGGGGCGGTCTGGTGTGTTCTGCTGGGTGACCGGGGGTGGGGGTAGCGCCGAAGGAGGGGCTGGGTACGCGGTGCGCCGGCGTCTGTTCCTCGTCCTGACGGGTCGCGCCCCGCTCCGAGTGGCTGTATGGTCCCAGCGACCCTCCTCCTACACCCTGGGGGGCCCTCTCGGGCTCCCCACTTGGCGTGTTGATGAGGGTCTCCATGGCGGCCAGGGTGGTCTTCTGGTAGAGCAGCTTCTGGATGTTGGGCCCCGCGGGGCCCTCGGGCTCTGTGATGGAGCTCCGCTTCTTCAGGGGCCGCGGGGCGTTGTAGAGCTTCTTGCGCAGCGCCTCCAGGTCGCCGTCACTCTGGTGGCGGTAGGGGTTGGAGATGAAAGGCAGCAGCTTGGTGGGGCTCAGGGGCCGCGGCGTGCGCTCCGTCTCGGGCTGGGGGCCCTCACTGGGGCCTGGAGGGCTGTGGAAGGCCGGGCCAGCTCCATTGTGGTCCACCTCTTGGTCAAACGAGCGTTGGTCCAGGTACGGGTTCTCAGGGTACTGGGGACCCGTGCCAGAAATCACTGGTTTGCCATACACTGCAGACACACGCACACATACACACACCAGACAACCAAATCATGTTTTTAAAGGTTCACACACGCCATTAGGTTTACTGCTCTTATGGTGAAGCACAAGGATGTGGTTACCTCCATCCAGCTAAATAAACAACACAAATATGAATTAGCTTTACATCAGAGCACTAACTGAACACTGATCAATCAAATTGTCTACATACTTTCACTGTGTATATGCAAAGGTTGTGAAGCAGAACAAAGTTAATCAGACAGATGAAATAAAGAAAAACAAAACCAAACAAACAGGCCAGCACATTACAACACAACCAAAGGCTTTTTATCCATTACCTACACAAATTATGCAACACACGTTCCCATGAATCGAATTCACTGTAAGAAATGGTTCTATGAATAGAATTGGGCGCCGTTGAAAAAAAGAATTCCCCTCATATCATTTCCATATTTGCTTCCGGCAAGCAGCATGAATGGGGGCCCATCTCCGTGTGTGTCTGAGTGCATTTGTGTTTGCCTGCCTGCATGCATGCGTGAGTGTTTGTGTGTGTGTGTAGGGAAGGGGACAGCTGGCCGTGGCCACCCTGTCGCTGCTCATCAGCTCAGTGGCGCGTGGGTAATTGTTTTCCGTGTATGCGTACATTCAACAGGACGGTGTAAGGCAACGTTCCTCTTCGGAGGGAAAGATCAGATTGGCAAATGCAAACGAGCAGGGTGCATCTCCATGTAACGCCACCCCATCCCTCATCTTATGAGAAGGGGGGGGGGGGTCATTAATATCATTAATATTACATCTCCGAGAAACGTCTAAAGGGGGGGAGGGGATTATTTGATGGCTAGCAGCCTGCATCGGTTACTTTCTAGACGCTATAGATGACACATGACATGTAGGTGACTTTATTTATGTAGATGCATCTATTGAAAAAGCGTATTCCGCAGTTAGCGTCTTTAGCGACATGTGACATGTTTGAAGATATATCCAACAGGATACATTACTTAGATTACATTTACTTAAAAGAGGATACGCCATCTCCAATCGATTTTGACCGTCACGTAAAAGTAATATAAGATAGTACTTTTAGTAAATAACATTTGATTAATCGTGGATTGGAAATTTGGGACTGTTTCACTTCCTGAGTTCTACCATTATCCTCATCATTAAACACAGGAGAACACAGAGAACCAAGACGGGTCTTACCGCTGACGAAGCCGTTGCCCCGGGTCTGCGCCCTGGTGAGGGCCCCCTGCACGCTGGGCTGGAAGGGCTTGGCGGAGCCCGGCTGCTGGGTGTACATGGAGTAGATGGAGCTGGCGGCCAGGGTCTGGGGCTTGGAGTTGGGCAGCTCGGGGGTGAAGGGCCTCACTGTGGCGGCTGGGGGCGCGTCCTGCTTGGAGGGCAGAGGCAGCGTCTGACTCTGGGTGGCGGGGAGGGGGAGGCGGCCCTGGGCAGGGGCCTGGGGCTGCTGCTGCTGGCTGGACGAGGACGGCTTGGCCTTGGGGAAGGTGCCCGTGTTGAGGCCCGGCTTGATGTACGGGGCTCCGTTGGGGCCCTTGGGTTTAGTGGGGACGGGCGGGGGCACCTTGACCGGGTGTTTGGTGGCCTGGAGGAGGGAGAAAACACCAGACAGACAGGGAGAGTTGTGACGCTGGGATTCATACACTGTGGGATGTCGGGGACAGATTTAGGATCATATGTGAGATTATTGGTTAATTAGCTGTGAAGCTGGAAATTCTGTAGTCAGCTAGTCTTCCTAGGGTCCACAGATATCGCATTAGACACTAACTACTAAACAGATTTGTAAAAACTAAATCAATGAATACAATAACATTCAATGAAATGAAGATCACATTAAGACAAAATAATAAAAACAAAGTATTAGAGCAATTGACTTGAGGACACATCAGAATAATAGTTCCTCTCACCTGGGCGTCTCGGACCAGGTCATCGCTGCTCTGGTTCTTGCGCATGCCAGTTGTGGGCTGTTCCATGGACTCGAACATTGAGAACGGACGCACCTTCCTGTCCCTCTTCAGCTCTGAATCATCTGGGTCAAACACACACATGAGCCATCAAGGTCACATTTATAAAGCATGAAGTGAAAGTGTGCGTGCGTGCGTTCGTTCGTTACCTTGCTCTGCGTTGGGTGATGCGTGAGAAGGCATCCGTGGCAGCGTGGAGGACTGCCCATGACCGTTGGTGTTTGACTCGGGCCCCGACGGGCCCCATTCAGCCAGCTTGGCTGACTGCAGGCCTTTGGGGACGGAGAGGGAAGAGGGACAAAATAAGCAAAACGTTTAAAAGGGCTGAATCAGTGTAATCAAGTCACACAACAGCAAGTAAAACTCAACATGGGAGCTAAATCAGCCTTCATCGGGACACTTCCATGGTATCACACAGGATCAGATAGACAGAGACTGTATTTAAGGCCCTTCTGTTTGCTTTGTGGTCATTTATTTCGTCATAGCCATTCATTGTTCTGAACAGCAGTCGTGAGCTCTCGCTAAATATGCTCTCAGTCTTCTGACTCACATGGTGGAACAAACAACACACAAACACAACAAAGAAATCACAAAAACAAAGTGGAAACAAGACGTTGTGGGACGATTAGACTCCCCCAGAACGTTAGCGAAGGCTAATTCGTTTGTTCCTGCTGACCCTTTTAGAAAGACCAGGACGTGCGTTGAGAAATGAGTGGAACAAACTGTAAACAAACAACAGCACAGCAAGTTCAATGACCAAACAGAAGAACAGAACACAATCATCGATAAAGGGTCAAAAACCACATCCACTCTTTCCAAGTGTTCCAATGGCGCAAAGAAAACCATAAAGAAAACTATTTTAAAGAGACACACGCACGCAAAACAAGAATTAATCCACACGTAGAAGACGACGAAACACACAGTTCCACCAGTACCTTTTCTCTTGGCGCGGAGTTCTTTGAGAGGCTTAAGCAAGAACATGGCTTCTACACGGGACGACCACACACATGAGAGACAAGAAACAACCGTACAAATATCTATATAAATCCAACGGCAGAATCCCCTTGCTCCCCTCTTGGGACATGTCGCAGGCCGGATCCAGGCATAACGTAGGGTGGGTGTGGTGGAGGGTAGATCTTGGCCCCCCCCCCCCCCCGCCCGCCCCCAAAGGGTCCACACGTGGAGACCAGTGACCAGGGTCCTGATGCTTGATCCAGTGGCCCCCACCCCGTAGGACAGGTGCTGGGGATGGGAATGGACCGGTGGCAAGACTCCCCCTGCCCATACTGCCTTCCTCCTCACTCCACCCCCCACACCACACCAAGTCCTCAACCAATACTCTGTCTTCATCCCTCCCACCCAAACTGCGTAACAGTTCACCCTGCAGAAGAGATAGCATGCAACATCACAGCAGACCAAGAACCCCCTCCCTTCTTCTAAATACAGAAAAAAGGAGAGAAGGAAAGAGAGGTGAGGGCGATACATACATAGAGATAGATAGAGACGGCAAGAGAGAAAGAGAGAGGGAGAGGACAAGACAGCGTGGGGAGGTCCCAAAGCCGTCGTTTTCGTTACGAATAACTTTGGTGTTGTGTCATTCATTTTTAATAAAGCTGGTGCTCCGTTGGCACACCACCCACAGGGAGGGGCGTGAGGGTACATTTTGGAAGAAGGCTGCAGGGGAAAGAGCTCCAGCATCTCTGAATAAGAGATGTCTCTGCAGCCAAACACTAAAATACACCCCCCATGTACAGGTGAGTCGTACAGTGTTTTTTTTTGCTTCTTTTTACTTTTTAACTTAGCTATAGCAATAAATGCTAGCCATAAAAGTAGATATCAGGCCACCCAGATGAGTAGAAGAAAAGTGATTAAAATCGTTTCATCTTTCTTGACCAATCCTAAAACACTATTCAAAAATGTTACTTGGTTCAACCAGCTACACGTAATCTGCATTCCACCTCCACCTTGTGGTAGGATAGGGAATCAACAGGCAGAGAAAAAAATACTACACATTTTTCCAAATCTAGGGGGCATCCTGAGAGTGAAAGAGAAACAACAACACACACACACTGCAAACCAAAGTGCACATGAAACAGATCACAACAGTGATCAGACATGTTCCAGATCCAGTGTTCACTGCAACAGAGCAGCACCCAAGACACAATACAGCACTCAGAAGAAAGGGGGCAGAACCAGCTACCTTCTGAGCTCAGTGTAACATCACAACCCCACGGCATCCCAGATTCCTCTGCTCCTACCAACGGACAGCACACTCCAGTCATATTCCTTTCAAGACTTTGTTCAAGACCAACAAACAAACGGAGAAATATACAACACTTAAAAACAGGTCACTCTTTACCGGTGCCTGCCTGGGGGTCTGGGGCCGGCAGAGTGGCGGTGCCGTCCGGGTAGGCAGGCTTCACCAGGAGCTCGTGTCTGACGGGTCCCCGGGGGACAGTGGAGGACTGGATGTAGGGGCCCACCGCGGCCACACGGGATGGGCCCGACTGCTGCGTCGCGGGACCCTCGGAGGGCAGCTGGAGGGAGGGAGGGGGAGAGAGAGAGGAAAAGAGGGAGAGCGATGGGGAGAGAGACAGGGAGAGAGATGGGGGGAAGAGCGAGGGAGATAAAGAGAGGGAGACAGAGAGGGGGAGAGAGGGAGACAAAAAGAGAAAGATGGGGAAAGGGAGAATAGAGAAGCAGCATGGGGGTTAGTAAGAGCCAGACATCATGGAAAATAGAGGCTTTGGAAGTTTCCTTGGATGTTAGGACACCAAATGTATACCTATACCAAATCGAATGATCCTATAACTCAAGCATTTAATAATCACAATTCTTTAACAAAACACGTGTCGTCGCTTGCTGGTGATTTCTTAACGTACAACCCCAGTATCGTGCAATCGGCATTTCCCTTCAGAGTATTTAAAGTGGCTCGCTAAAACCTACACCGCCAGGAGCATTAAGAGGAGCTCAGAGGCCCGTTATAAAAACAAGATGCACTTGATTTACACTCTTCCCATCAAGAGTATGAGGTTAAACAACGCGTCCCTCTGGTTTTGCAGAGTCATGCTGCAGATATTTAAAGTAGGAGAAGGACAAGAACAGGAGGAGTAGGAGGAAGAGCTGACTAAATCCGTTACCTGGGGGTGAGTGTCTTTTGATGCCCTCTCTTTAACGGGATAGCCATTCTTGAGAAAACAAAAACACAAAGCAGTTCAAGAACCCCAACAATGCTGTCATGTCCAGGTCTAATAAACTCATCTCTCTCTGTCTCTATCTCGCTCTCTGTCTCTGCTGTGGAGGAACTGGTGTGGGACTGAGACGATGATGGGGAGGACACCACACTGGTACCCATGAAGAGAGAAGCTCTGTTGGGTCGGTATGGTTGTACGAGGTGGTGGTGAAGGAGGTGGGTGGAGGGGATGATGTCAGCCAGACCGGGGCTGCCCGCGTGGGGCCGGGAGAAGCCAGGATGGAGTGTGTGGAGGGCGTCTTTGTGTGCTTGTGAAAAACAGCCACTCATTGTGATTCTGTGCAGAGTGTGGGTAAATCACCTCCCGACTGAGGGCCTATTCAGTGCTTCGTCACCATACACTCACACATATTCATGCACACAGTCTCACTCACACATACGCACACTGTGTATCTCTGCTCTCAAACTTAAAGAATGCCTTGAAAAAGAGATTAGTTACACATTTCCCATTCTGTAATTCATTCAACATGATTTGGGAAAATGTTATGTACTGTGGACAAAAAAAAGGTATTATACAAGATACTTTGATATATTGTGCTGTTAGTCAAGAGAAGGAATCAAGAGGAAAAATAAATTGTTACCAAAACATTTTTTTAATGTTATGACATCATGCATCTTATTCCCATTCAACCTGCCGAAGATGAGGTTAATCCCCTCTCGGGTTCAAAGAGAAGTTTGTTTACTTTGAATTAGCAGTCCCCGTGCAGCTCTGTGGCAGACCACCTTAGTGGAGGGTGGGTGTAGGAGTAGTTCAGAGAGAGAACAGGCAGATCAGACGTATAACGGGAACGACTAGAGCTTGGTCATGGCCTCTTTATTTATTTTCAGCCCTCCTCCGCTTTTTACAGCAATTACACTTGGATTTAATTTCGTCCATAGCGAGTGACAGTGAAATTTTTTTGGTCACATGACTTGGGGTAAGGCATCCTGCTCAAGGACATTGGGAACATTGCGGTGTGAACCCGGAACCTTTCAGCTGGGAGTCAATCACCCTTACCACTACTAGACTATCCCTGTCGGTCATTCTGTAACACACAAGTTGAGTGTGTGAGTGGTAAGGCAGATCGTTTCAGCAGTTTCCTGTTGGATTCACAACAGTCAGCCATGATAGGATCTCCCTCGCTCCCTCCCTCCCCTCCCATTATTTTCCATTCCTGTCATGTCTGCCTGATTTCAAACTGCTCTTCTCTCCTGCTGTTCGCAGTTCAGGGGAATAAGGAATGTAAAAAGAAGATAAAACACCTCTGTGATGTTGTAAAAACAAAAAATCAGTAGTCCTCCACCAGATTTTTTCCAAACAGAGTGAGGATGTAGAGAAATCAAAGATAGAAGGGGTGAGAGAAATAAATATAGAAAACAATGGATAAAATGGATTAAAAGGGAGTGTGTCTCTGGTCGGTAAAGTCGTTAGGGGTTCCCCCGGTACAGAGAGGAGAGTGCTATCGGGGTCTGAGGAGTCTTACGTGGGTAGAGGTCTGTTCTGAATGGCCAGGGTGCTGGGGCTTCCGGGGGTCAAACAAGACAAAGGGAGGGAGACAAACAGTATTTATTCTCTCTCTCGCCACTAGGGGGAGCTCTGAGTGAGCCTGGTCCAGCAGGAGCATACAACACCAGGGCAATGTGTGTACGTTTAACGTCAAGCAGAAAGTACCTTGGTAGACATCAAGGGTGGCTTAGAGTAAATGGTGATGGTGGTTTGGTAGCAAGGTGTGTGTGTTCTCTGTGAGACAGGTGTGTGTCCTCTGAGACACGTGTGTGTGTGTCTGCGTGCTCTCTGTGAAACGTGCGTGTTTTCTCGATGAGAAGCGAATGCGCTCTTTGCAAGACACGTGTGTGTGTGTGTGTGTGTGTGTGTGCGCTCCATATGAAAGGCGTGTGCACGGCATCTTTGTAAGACAAGTGTTTGTGTGTGTGTGCGCGCGCGTGTGAATGTGTATGTGTATATGTATGTGTGTGTGTGAGTCATCTACTCACCGGCAGGTTCTCCTTGTGCTGCAGCGCCGCCTTCTTCTTCCACAGGCGGTCTCTCAGCTCGCTGACCCTCTTGTCCATGGCGGCCACCTCCAGGTTACGCTTGTTCAGGCTGTCTCTCTGATGCTGCAGCTTTGAATTCTGATCCTGGTTCAGTTTGTTGCGCAGCTGCACAGGACACACAGGAGATGGGTAACAGGAGGGATGGAGAATATTGGTTAGGGGCAGGAGAGTGTATTGGCTAGGGTGTTTGAATTAATTTCTCAAAATTCCTACTTTGTATATATATATCTTTTCATTTATTTATTTTTATTGCTAGCCCCAATCTGCTCCTGGCATTTAAAGCCCAAAGCAAACAGAGAGCAAATTTCTGTTGTTATTTGTAGTGCAACCCAAAAAATGAATCATTGTATAATGGAGCAAAGCAAACGCAGGGAATTGTTGTATTGTTTTGGACGACAAACATACAAACATTATTTCATGTCCATCCCATCTATTATATTTGTCTTTGTATACACCATCAGTGACCACTTGTTTGTTATTATATGATTGACAAACACCTTAACAGTTCAAATACTATTGACACATTGCACATAACACTATACTAGCAGGCCTATAAAGAAATGTAATGTTCTTTGTTGCATTTAAATCGACAGGTATTATCCGGTATAGTAAAAAGTAATAAAGTAAGTCATATGACATTGGATGAAACCCGTTAAGAACATGAAAGAATGTCAGAACGACCAAACAGTTTGAGATCCCATGGCAAATTCCATACAGCGTGCATACAGTTCTGTGCTCCTGTCAACCACAGATCTGCTTATCAAAATGTTGGTGGAAATCAGGCCCTGACTTGTTGCAAACATTGAACTATAACCGTGCAGAGAGAATGTGTTTTCCCTTGCAAGAAACCTAGATGAGTTTCAACTCAACACATGGCTGTTAGGTATATGGTAGGATTAAGTTCATTATTTTGTTTTCATACCTCAAACACGAGTACAGGGTAAAAAAAATCATGCCACAATCTCACACACACACACACACACACACACGCACACACCTGCAGCTCCTTGTACAGGCGGTCCAGCTCGGCGACGGAGCTCTGGTTGTCGTGGAAGGCATCCATCTTTCCGTTCTTCAGCATGTCCAGCTGCCTGCTGAGCTCGTCCACCTTGGACACAGCCACCACCAGCTCCCGCTGCTTCTGCTGGAATAGGCTGTTCATCTGCTCGATCTCCTCCACTGCAGGGGGGGCGGAAGGTGAGCGAGGGGTATTTATAATAACAGTATCGGAGTCAAGGACAGACGGTGGAGATGTGAGGAATGCAAGGACATGAAGGGAATGAATTAAACCTCATAATGTGCATGTCTAACTGCAGGCATCCATGATGCAAGATGCCAATGACCCCTACCTGCTCATTAATGACTGAAAATTAATTGACCGAATGTCATTCGGTCAATGAAGCTAAATGACAAAATCCTTTTTTGTGAAGTGAAAAAAAACCCACAAATAATGTTTGTGTTTATACAAAAGAAACTGCTAAATAAATTAACATCAAATAAATCCTAAAATAGTATAAAAAAAAATAAGTAAAGGAATGTGTGTATATATATATATATATATATATATATATATATACACATACATACACACAATTTGTAAAAGAACGAAAGAAAACGCAACAAAAACACAACTTCAACATGGGAACATAAACCAGTTGTCGGTCCACCACCATAGTAGTAATCTCACTGGCATACCCAGCTTGCCGTTGCTGAGGCGCTTCTGCTCCACCTGGCCCTTGAGGGCCCGCACCTTCTTCAGGCGGCCCTCCTGGTTCTCCACGTTCTCTCGCAGACGCTGGAGCTTCTCCTGCTCTGAGGCCTGCTGCTGCTGTCGCTGTTCCTGCTGCTTCAGGTAGCGCAGACGCTGCTCCTGGTGAGAGGGGGATAGATGTACCGTTCAGCGGGTTACAATGTGGAGTAGTGTGGTGAAGTGATTCCCCAACCTTTGACTCATATGAGTACAGCTCAAGCACCGCTTCATTGACACCAAAACACAACATGTTTCCTCTAAGCTAATATTGTACTGTATCATCATTTAGTGTCATTATAAATAATGCAGTGGTGTTTGAAATAGCCGAGGTGTACTTCTACAATGGACAAGAACATTTTGCCCACAGATATGACAACCATGCAAGTATAACAGCCACGTAAGATTATACATTTAGATTACTTCACTATAATCAACAATTTCAGACCATGTTTAAAGAAATACATTTAAGCGTCAACATCAGTCCAATAATCCCGTACAGCATCTTTGACTGACATATCTATACATTAACCCATGAATGCTGGTCTTTTGTTCACACATCATCACATAAAGAAGCTGCCACAAAGTGGGGAGCCCGGCCTCAGTCTCACCGCTGACCCACTAAGGTACGCCATAAATCACGTCTCTTCCTCACATTAACGACAGCAAAACGCATTGCCGTGACCTTAACTCCAAATGCTGGTGGAGCCGCCCCCATTGGCCGGCATGGGTCAAGGCTGTGGACGAATCGGATGAAACCATTTCCTGAATGAGTCACATCAGCCAATGAATAGCAATGGTGAGCGGGAGCTCCAGGTTTGTGTGCCACCACCGGATAGTTTCCCCAGGTGAGAACAAAACAAGTCTCTATCCAGTGCTGGCTCGGGCGATGGTGGGAAGATAAGAGACATAATAGGGATGTCTGTTTGTTTACTCACAGGTAGCTTTGCTAGCTTACGCCGTTGCTCAGGGTCACATTCCTGCACTTGCTACACTAGCCAAAGGCAACAACGCTCAGAGTGGCTGGAGCGACGCACGTTAACCCGCATTTTCGTGCATTTCTTTTATCTTTTTTATCAGAGAGACAGAGACAGAGAGAGAGTCATAGCAAGAGAGCTAAAATGGCGAGACAGGGGAAGGAAACAGTGAAGATTTCCTGTTGAACAGAGACAGGTGATACTTTATCATAATACTGATAGCAATGCAATCAGCAATCTCAAAACATCATAAATAAATGCAAAACAAACCAAATGTATAATCATATGTAAAATCTATTTGTTTTTGTTTTTTTCCTCTTTGTCATCGATCAACCCGAGCCGAGCTCAGAAATAAGTCACACACCAGCGGAGGGAACAGAGACTTCTAGAGAGTCTGGCGTGGTCTGGTACAATGGTGGGCCGAGGCCAGCGGGACCCTACGAGACACAAACACACACCACCTGCAGCCCACCATGGGGCTGTTTGAGATGCTGCTGCCTGGCCCCCTCTCATGTACTACATCTTCATCTCCACAAGTGCACCCATTCTGTCTCCATAACCCCCCCCCCCCCCCCCATCGCTCACTCTCTCCTCTGATGGTTCTGTGCTTTCATCTCTGGGTCTTTCAACCTTGCTCCGCACCATCAACCCATTTGTCTGTCTAGTCACATCTCCTCCACCTCGCTCCAACTCCATCTCTCACTCACTCACAGTCCCTACATCAACCCCCTCCATCTCTCGCTGCCTCTCAATTCACTTCAATTGCTTTAATGGCATGAAAGAAAAACATGGTCATATTGTCAAAGCATAACATAACCAAATATTGAATCAAATCTCTCTGACTGTCTCCCTCTTTCTCCCCATCTCACCTCTTCTCTCATCCTCTCTCTCTCTCTCTCTCTCTTACCCCTTTTCCACGAACATGGAACGGGTTCCACTCCAGTTTGCGCACCTAATTCTGACTGAAAATAAATTGGTCGGTTCCCAGCTGGAATCCAAAAAAAAGCCGGTTTTCCTGAAGTGCGAACCATGACGGTGTGTGGTGACGGTGCATTAGTTGGTGTGTCATATTGTACAGGTTGGAAAAAAAGGAGTGCTACAACTGTTTACTTGGAATGTGCATGGTGCAACTCCCTCTGTTGATGACACATCCTTGATACCAATGGTTGCGCTCAAAACTTGTGGAAATGCAGGCTGGTTCGCTAGATACGGAACTAGAGTTTATTTGGTGGAAAAGGGATAGCTATGTCTCTCTACCTTGGTAGCCAGCAGTTGTTGCTGAGCCTCTATCTGCTGCTGTTGCCGGGCGGCCATCTCCTGCAGCTCAGCCAGGGTCATGTCCATCCGCGGGGCAGCCACCTGACCAGACATGAAAGTCAGCAAAAAAACAAAACACTTTAGAACACCAGCAACACAGGTGCATCCCAGACTCAAAGTCGTCCCACTTGTTATTGCGATTGCATGGATGGAAGCCCTGAAGGTCAATTCTTCAATCATCCTGATGAAGGAGACACATAGACTGTCAAATCTACTAGCTGTTTGCGTGTGAAGGACATTTGGCCAAGAGCATACCAACACATTGATTTACTTAGTTATGCTTTACACATAAACATATTGTACATATACATTGACTTGTATATAAAATAGATGCAAAACAACATGCTACAGTACATATTGGATGCCTGTACTCCCACTCTGGTCTGCTGACACGAGCAGCAACCGACCAAACTAGTTTCCCTCTTCCATCCTGACTACAAATCCTTCAACTGCCTGCTGTCATGTGAAAAGGTGAAACCTTGTAATTATTCTGAGACGGAGACACGCAATACATTTAAAACTCCTACATACACACACACACACACACACACACACACACACACACACACACACACACACACACACACACACACACACACACACACACACACACACACACACACACATACATACATACACATTTAGTTTTTGTTCATTTATAATAACCCAGCAGCTGATTAGCTTTGTAAAAGCATTATCATTTTAATATCTATATTTCATATAAGTCCTACACGATATCATCATGGAATGTTACAACCGTTATCATATAGTGAGTATTTGAGAACATTAGTGTTTCTGTTTAGAAACAGGGCATTTTAAAATGATCAAAAACAACAACAACAACACAACAACACAACAGCCAATAGGAACTCACCCCATTTTCCATCCGTCTGTCTGGCGGCCCCTTCACTCCATTCCTCTTGGGCTCAGAGCCCCGTGAGCTTCCTAAAGGGCGACGGGCAGAACGACACAATGCCCAGTCAGACATGTTGTTCCCCTGACTGAGCTCAAATCACCAGGTCCACTCAGAAAACCACCAACAGACTGCTAGGAAAACCCCCAAGGGATGCCTCCTCTTTCCACCTGCAGCCTGTTCCCCTTCTAGGTGCAACTAGTGAGCGCACACATCTAGGGGTGTGTGTGTGTGCATGTGTGTTAATGAGAGGCAAACGCACACCTATTAGCCAGGGGTCAAGAGAGAGCTTAGGAGATGCACTGTAGGAAACAAAGATGGGATCAGTGCTGCTTTGTGACTGGGAATAATCTTCAACATTTGCTTCACTATATAATCCCCTGCCGGGCCAGGACCCCTGATAATTAAGTGTGTGTCCGAGTACACGTGTGTGCGTTTGGTAAGCAGCATATGGTAGAGATTGGGGGAGGGGCCCACTGGACCATATCTGAAGCTCTGTGTGTGCCCTATGACAAAAGCCCCTTAGGATTACATAACGGTCTGGGGTGACCTTTGACCAGTTACATACATGGGACTGTGTTGGGGTGGTCAAAGTGACAAGCTAAGCCTTTTATAGGAAGACACACACACATACACACACATTAGTTAGCTTCACAGGCTGAAAGAACGGGTTCAGTCGGATGGAAAGAACAGCGACAAAATGACCGCATAACTAAAGGAAGTCGGTCAAACAATCGCCCTGTTTTAACGTTAACTATTGATACGCGGTGAGACATTAACCATGCTGATCTTGAATACAAAAACAAACTGCAGAAAAGGCAGAAGCTCATGGGAATATCAGACGTAGGCTTGCTTGTACTCTCACTGTTTCTCTGTTTAGGTACTCTCAGAAAATTCAGTTTAGGTGAATTTCCACCACAGTATTACACAGCAGGCTTAGCTTAGCTGAGCTAGCGGTGTGGGAAAACAAAAACAACAGGAGCGGTCCAGCACAACAAGAAGGCAGAAAATTGCCGTCTAATCCGTCTGCCAGACTCCAGCCGAGAGGGATAAGAGGGCTCAGCGTTACGCAAGCGGGGTCTGAGAGGATCGCGGTGGGACAAAAATACGTTAAGTTATTCTGTGTACCCGAAGGAAAGTGAACAGTAACAGGCTTATGATGACATGGCTAGGACGTCCCGCCCACCAACACCGGCCGCCATATACAGAGCTAAGACTGGAGGGGGCTTGTTTAAGAATCCCAGACCAGCATATTTGAACTAAGAGGAGTCTTTAGTTCTAAATGTCTGTTCTACTACAGGGAGCAATGAGAGGAATTGTAAATAAATGATTGCCAGGTGTACTTGCATGTGTGAATGTGTACTTGCAAGTGTGCGTAGTGTGTGAGTAGTTCATGCAATCTCTAAGATTGCCAGACGACCGAGAGATAAATGTGTAAAGGTTGGCACCTGTTGCTGTAAACTTCTGTCAACATAGCTCTCAGATGTGTTTGTGTCTGTGTGTGTGTCTGTGTGTATATGTAAATAGGTATATATGTGCGTATCTGTGTCTGCGTGTGTCCGTGTCTGTGCGTGTGCATGCAGCCACTCACCTAACTCCCTGCTTGGCGCGCGGTCATGGCGGAGGAAGAAGCGCACCTCCCCCCTGTGCTGCCCCCATCGCTGGAGCACATCCATCATCCTCTCTCCGTCACCTACAGGCCGCTCTGCAGAACAAACACCACCACGTGATTACACACACACAACCTACTCATGATCCCAAACACCTCATGTACAGACACAGCCCCCCCCCCCCCCCCCCCCCCCCGCCTACCTACAATACATCCATGTCTGTAGATGTCAGCAGGATGTCCAACCCCTACCTGCTCCTTAATGACATGAATCTCGAACTCACTGCATGAACAAAAGTGAAATGACGGCTCGGGCTAACTACTCACGCGTGCGCATGACAGAAACACATGACCATGGCAACATGAGCGAAAGCAGTGTTCAGACTCCGGTTCTTTGTAAATCCTGTCAGACTGCACAAGCCTGCTCCCAGGCTGCCCTACATTCACAGAAGATTCCCTTACAGCATATCCGTCTCGGGCTGATCTTTAGAGAGCGAGAGGCCCGGGGCCCCGACGTGCTGCCTTAAAGTCAATTATTGTGGCCCGGTACTAAGCCATAGAGCTCACGGTTCCATTCTTTCCTCAACCTCCATTTGAAGGTGTGTCATCATATAAAACATCTACGATTACCAGTACAGCAATAAAGTACGCCCTCTTTCAATACTTTATTTTTAGATCACAACATTACACTAACAACAATTTTTCATGTCTTCACCATGTCCTGAAGGTATGTAAATCTAACCTCCGGTAACAAAACGGCAACACACGAATGCACAACAGATTTCACAACAGTTGAAATAGCCAGTATACTGAAATCTGTTAGGTATTGTTTTTCCCACATACAGGTTAGCCAAGTAAACGACTTATCAAGGGCCGGGTTGATATTTAGCACCGGAGCACCAGATACGTGAAATCGCACCATTGAAAGAAGAAACACTATACTTCTCCTTTCACATCACCGCAAAGGACATTCACGTAGGTGGCAGTAAACAACTTGAGTGGAATCAGAGTGCAAAACCGTCTATCTTCTCCAGCAGTCTGCGGCCCTCCCTACACGTCGCTTCATGAATATTCTCCTTGTGAAGGTACTTGCACGCCATAATTGGCGTTCTCCTCTCAACTGCCTTATGGCGGCATTACCATGGCAACGGGGCAGCAAAGTCCCGAGGTCCTTGAGATGTGATTGTGTGATGGGACCACTTCCCGGATTCGCCAATTCTCCGCACTCTTCTCCGTAAATTTGCATCACAGCGCTGCAAGACTCGGGCCGAGGCTAAGCCCCGCCACAATGATATCATTATCCACCATTTGCCGTAATCAATGCAGAGGGGAAACGACAATAAAGCGAGTCCACATCTATGTGCCGGGTCCCTTCACAGTGTATACAACCACGTGTCCATACCTCTAAAACCTAATGGTAATTTCATGTTCCTGATTTATATCTAACCCCACGATGACCCCCTCCCCCCAACAATTCACCTTCACATCCATCCTCTCCTCCTTCTTCATGCCCCCCCCCCCCCCCCCCCCCCATCTTCCACAACCCACCTACCCCTCTTCTGAGTGCCTTTCAAGGTAGAGGACAAAGTGACCAACCAACCCAACACTCACCAGATCCGCGCCACATCTCCGCCAGGTGACAGTCCGCCTCGCCCGGTTCCTTGCAGAGCTCCACCACGTCTCGACACAGCGTCTCCGGGGTAACGGGCACCTCAGTAAAATGCTGATCATTGTTACTAAGGTACACTGTCAGGAACACCTGAAGGAGACGGGAGTGAGGGAGAGAGAGGGACAGAGAGAGAAAGAGAGAAAAGATATAGCAGAGGGAGAGAGGAAGAGCGACAGAAGGAGAGGGAGGGAGAGGGCAAAGAAGGACATAGTATCACAAAAGACATTGTAAAAAACATTGACATTACATAAAAACATAGAATTATGTTTTTAAAGCACTTCAATAAGAGGCTTCATTATTTCCTATCAAACTGTTATGGCTGAAATAATGAAGTGTGTAAAATCACCCGTTTACGCAGTAAACTACTACAAGACATTGTCAAACTACCGATATCGAGGTAAGTTTGAACAGGGTTTGAATATTGCCCAGCTCTACCTCTGCCTTCATTCTCGTCTGTCAACAGCACACAAAATAAAAATAAAGCCAGAGCAAAGCATTCCAGCTCCGGCAGCAAACTGCTAACAAGCACGGTCACCACGGTGAGACCTCCCCCATCACCCACACACACACACACACCAACCCCCAAAAAACACACACACACGCTTAATGAATGCCCCTGCTGAGGGGGGCATCTTAAAGGGGCGAGACACACAGACACAAGCTGGCCTTCTGGACAAGCTGGAGTGGAAGATCTTGCTGACAGAGAGAGAGGAGGAGGGTCGTGTTGGGTGGGATCACACAGTCATCCATAAAGGACACAAAGGGCTCTCTCCTGGTCAGAGACTGACTACTGGTACGAGGTGGCCAACCTGCTGTGGAGATTAAACCTGTGCTGTCGAATGGAAAGGAAAGGACAAGATGGCCGATTCCTTACAGCAGTGTTTTGTATGTCTGTCACATAAAAATGTTTCCTCCATAGCAGATGAATGATAAGCGTGTAGAAGTCCAATGGATGTGAACGATGATGAATTGATAACATTGCATTGAGAGAAACGGTTCACAACAGTGGGAATACGTTTCTTAAAAAAAAGCCCCAGAATATAAACAAAAGATTAACTAGAGTGTACACTTTTTCCACCTGTGTCACTTGATGCATTGGAGACAGAAATGTGCGCTTAAAGCCCTCCGTCCGCGTGTTTCATACACAGATGTGTGCTTAAGAAGTTTTTAGGGGCTTGCTGGAATATGCTTTGTGTGTAATCTGACCATTAGTTTAACACAAGAGCTTAGGTAAAGCTTTGCTAAAAGCCAATTTTATTACTTGAAGGCCATGGGGTGCATGGGTCAGGCTGATCTTATTTAGCCTCCACACAACCTCCTGCGATGGCCGCAAATTAAAAAGAGAAAAATAATTTAATAGAAAAAACAATCAACAGTGCGGGATGGTTTAGTAGTTAGTGTTTGCCTCCCAGCAAAAGGTTCTGAGTTTGAATGTCAATGTGCAATATGCCCTTACCCTACCCACTCCTTAAAGACATGCATCTAAAAAGATTCACTATGAGTTACATGTTAAGATCGATCAAAGCTGCTAAATGCCTGAATAGTAAAAAGAAAATAGACTAAATGGTAACCAAACTAATAACTATAATTTGTTGTTGGCCATTTTTAACTAAACAATCACTCCAGTGTAACGAGCCCCTGACCATATACAATGTAGCGGCCCTGCGAGATCTTTCTATTCTGAGAGAGTTGCCACGGTGGAGGCCTGGGCTACCAGGGCTTTGCCGGGAACATCAGGTCAGCTAGGTCACGCTAACAAAAGGGCAGAGGGGCCGGTGGAGAACAGTCAACAGTCAGACTGGGGTGGGGGTTCAATTCCCCCATGGGGTGACCCATGTGCCTTTTAATCCCCTCCTTAAAGTGGGCCTCTAACTCGGTAAGTAAGTAAGCAAGCAAGTGGGCAGGTGGGAAGTGTTGACGCCGTCGCCCTGACAACCGACACAGTATTATCAACTGATTTTTCCCGCACCACCGGATGGCAGCCGTGCGGGTAAAACGGAAAAACAAAAAAAGGGTGGGTGGATGGGTGGGGTCTGACTCACTGGGATTTCCGGCTCAAGAAGAACAGTCGCTCTCCCATTGGGATGTAAATGATTTATCTCATCTATGGAGCTCAATGGGCCAATGAGTCATCCTATCAGGCACCTCTGCAGTACAAGTGTTGTAAATACATTTAAAACCAGCCCCCTCCCCCCCCCCACTCTGTCACCAACGCCAGTGGATGAGGGCCACCCCTGAGAACATTGTCCCGCAGAACTGGATCGATTGGGGGTCTCCTCCCTCACACCCACCCATGTCAACCCACACTGAAAGGTGCCCATTATTGTTGGTCTAGACATCATGGTCGAGTCTCTGATGAGACTTCAAAGTGTATTCTTCAAAAGAAAAACACACACACACACACACACACACACACACACACACACACACACACACACACACACACACACACACACACACACACACACACACACACACACACACACACACACACACACACACACACACACACACACACACACACACCACCAAAAGTTATAAAGTGTGGCTGAGGTCTAAGACTGAAAAGGTAATTGAGAGATCAGCAAAAGACATCACTGGAACTCGAGAAGAGAGAGAGACAGAAGAAAGAGGGAAGAGAGGAAAGAGATAAATCGAGAAAGAGAATAGTCAATTGGAGAAAGAGAGAGAATAGAGGAATGCGAGAGAGAGCGAGAGAGAGAAAAGGAGATGGAGACAACTGAGATGGACAGAGTTGGAGAGAGGAGAAAGACAAATGGAGAAAGAGAAGTGAAGTAAGACAAATGGAGAAAGGTCAAAGAAAGAATCAATGGAGAAAGACAGTCGGAAATAAGAAAAATGGCGAGAGAGAAAGAAAGACAAAATGAGAGAGAAAGAAGAAAGAGACAAATGGAGAGAGCAAGCGAGAGAGGACAGCAGCAAGCCAAAAAAAAGTGGGATGGGGAGCTGGAGGAGGAGGAGACAGCAGCGATGGTAGCAGAGGCATACTGGCCTCAGCACTAAACTTAATGATCCAGCCCTGCCACCGGCCACTCCCCCGCCCCCCTTCAGATGAGTTGGCACTTTGCTGCATCTGCTGCTGACCTTAACGCAACACACACACACGCACACACGCACACACACGCGCTGCTTTCCATAGTGCTGAAAACAATGCAATGGTTGGAAGGAAACAACGGCTGGAAGGAAAACAGAAACTGCCTCTACGCACAGCTGTGTGTACAACACGAGGGGAAGTAACAAGGCCAAACTTTGATAGTAGTCTTTAACCTAATTACTTTATGACATCAAGGAGGTGGAAATGGGACAATATTCCACACGCCACCATGGTTAACGCTGATGGTGAAATGTTCTGTTTGCTTAAAATTGCTAATGATTTTTTAAAAGAAAGACAAGACCGCCAATGCTTTAATGAGACCAACAGTGAATTCAGATAGAGGTCAATTAGTAGCAGGTTGGGGTTAGGGGATATTGCTCAAGGATAACTACAGGTAGACTTTGGACATTAGTGATAGAACCTGGTATCTTTAAGCTGAGAGTTCTAAACACTACACTATCCTGCCCCTTGGCTTAATGAATAATAAATGCATTGACAGACCAACAGCTCAATGGAAACCTGACAGGCAGAGATATGAAAAGAAAGCATGTAAACAAACACAAACACATTGCGGCTCAAGTAGCCAGAAAACATTGCTGCAGGTAACCGAAAAAGAAGAAAAACATTACAAAAGGCCCAAACTAAAGTCCCTTTCACACATGCACTGCAATCCTGAACTTATCTAGACATTACCCGGAGGAGCTGTATGTGAGAATGCAAATGTCAGAATCAGCTGGACCGGACATTTAGCAGCTCTCAGTAGTATCAAGTCTGTGCAATGTCCGATTGAGCATATTTGTGAAAAGAGCAGGTCATTGTCCAGAGAATTCACAGCAACAGATCCTGTCTTACATATTCCGGTGTATGCAAGTGCATGCAATGCAAAGACGAAGAAGAGTTTGCAGCGGATAAGAGGTTTCTATCATGTAGCTAGCGCAAAACCGGAAGTAGGCAAACATCCTAGGGATAAGGAGATATCAATGAGTCATCTAATTATTTTGGATGAATCATATCCCATCTTCAATGTCTTAATGCGTCAGGTCCTGCCTCCTGTGTAGGCTCTACCCAAGCGCCACCCATCGCCTAAACCAAATATATTTCTAGTATGTAAGAACGGACAATCTCCTGTTGTGTGCCACATGTGTGAGAGTGCAACTTGGGACAATGTCCAGACCTGATTATATGGGCATTGTCCGGAGTTCATAAGGGAAAATGGCTCTCATTTCAGAGGGTTTGAGGCAAAGATGTAGTTGCAGTTGTCTCACGTAGATTACCCAGGGCTGGTGAATGGGAGCATGCTGCTGAATCATGCTTCCCCTCCTTTCCTCCTACCTGCGACAGAGAGGGAGGAGGAGTAGTGCAGGGTTCCACTGCAACGCATGGCCATAACATTTGAATTCCCCCTACAGTGTCAGCCGGAGGACAAACCTCACTGTGGTATTCTCTGCTCCGGGGGGGCAAAGTGTGACGACACAGAGGTGTCACAACCCACAACAAATAAATATAAATATGTATGATGATGCAGAGCATTGTGCCAGTGTGTACGATAGTACACACACACACACACACACGCACACACACGTCCGTGAACATGGGCACTCCAATCAGGGTCAGGATATGGCCAAAGGTTTTGGCTTTGAATCCCAAATGTCCACAGCATACCTGTGGGCATCCTTGAGCAAGATGCCTAATCGTTACCTGCTCATTAATTTCACATGCATCTTCAATTGGAAGTCCCTTTGGTTTCTGCTAAATGACAAAATAGTCAATATTAAACAGGTTTCATCATCCTCCATATCTCAGAGATGAACTGAATAATCCACATAAGCAAATATATAGTTTTGCTTTGCTAGGCTACTGGTGGAGTATCACATTTGAAAGTGATAGTAACCTGTAATAGAGAACGTGACGTGCACCTACATCACCAAGACAAATTCGTTGTATGTTTAAAAAACGTACTTGGCAATAAAGCTTTTCTGATTCTGATTCTGATTCTTGAAAGCTAAAACTCAATAGCTTATACCTAGGTTTCAGGCTGCCATACCCCTAGAGAACATTTACCCGGTTCTCCACTACAACACAAAAGACTCAATTCATAAATGGCATTCTAATGCAAGCATCGAGTTCAAACGCAGAGACACACATCATGTGTTGTGATACAACGTCGTGTGTGTGTGTGTGTGTGTGTGTGTGTGTGTGTGTGTGTGTGTGTGTGTGTGTGTGTGTGTGTGTGTGTGTGTGTGTGTGTGTGTGTGTGTGTGTGTGTGTGTGTGTGTGTGTGTGTGTGTGTGTGTGTGTGTGTGTGTGTGTGTGTAAAGGATTAAAGGCTGCAACATCAAATAAAGAAAAGTAATATCTCATCCTTGGCAGGCTTGACTACAGCATATACATTGGAGTGTACCACAGCATGTGCAAAGCGCATTAATTCTCCCTGGCACACAATCAAAGAGGTCTTTAGGGATGTATTCACAAGAACAGGATGACGACCAATGACAGTTTTGTATTGACTAATACACCTCATCTGCATGCCTCCCTCTTATCACAGATTCCTACGGTCTGCAGGGAAACAGGATTTTCAGGCCTCTCCGGGTTGACTGAGCAACTGTGTGACAGGCTTCCCTATGACTTTAGGTTTCATAGATAAACATTTAACACTCATGTCACAACCAATTACAGAGGGAGTGGTCTTTGAGGGAGTGGTGTGTGTGTGTGTGTGTGTGTGTGTGTGTGTGTGTGTGTGTGTGTGTGTGTGTGTGTGTGTGTGTGTGTGTGTGTGTGTGTGTGTGTGTGTGTGTGTGTGTGTGTGTGTGTGTGTGTGTGTGTGTGTGTGTGTGTGTGTGCGTGTGTGTGTGTGAAGCTCACTCAAACAAAAAAGGGGCAGAGTATGGCAAGTGTGTTTCCTAACGTGGGGAAAAGCTGATGAAGAATTACAGGAAATGGCTTTACGAGTGCATACTAAAACACGGGTATGCAGACTTTGTCCTTGTTTGGGGATCATCGAGAACTGCAAGACTAAACAACAACCAATAAATATCCCTAACACAAACCCCACCCACAGATGAAGTGTCCCATTATCCCCTTATTGTCTCCTTGTAAGGGTCAATTCCACTTGCGTTAGAGTCTCCCGAGGTCTGGGCACAAACTCAATTGTCCTCTTATTAAGTTAGCACGAAGCGCCTGCCACTGCAGTTTCCCCATCGCACGTGGTCCAAAATAACACACAGCACCATGGGTTTAATGCAATTACACTGCCAATTTCAGATAAGCACCACACAAAGTCCAATTATAGGGAACACAAATCAATATCTCTCTATAGTGAGTCCTTGTATCCATGGGGTATTTTGCAAAGTTTGTTTGCAATTAAAAATAAACTGTAGCAATATAATAAAGCTGGCCAACTATGTCCCATCACTAAAGAAAGTGCGCTACTCTCCATCTGTGTGTGTAGTTCTGACAATGCAACCATCTGGCTTATGATGGCGTATATGATGAAGTATATATGCCATCATTGGCATATTCTCATTAGTACAATGAGTGGCATACAAAGCAGGTATAGCAGCAACAGCACCTTGAAGAAAGTCAGGGGAGAAGTTTCAGATAGCCACCATCATCATCATCATCATCATCATCATCATCATCATCATCATCATCAGAGTTAAACCCTGCCAGAAGAGAGCTCTTGACACAGTATGCCCAGTCTAAAATCAAGATCTTCTACACCCTCTCCGAATAGACCATGTATGGACATTCTCCGTGTGAATTACAGGAACCTTCTGATCACCTCCAATGCACAACACCGACATTTGAGAAATATTGCTGTGGCAAGCAAGACAGAGCCAACTAGGCCTGGTTGCGTGTGTAACCCCTAAATGTGATTACGAGGAGTTTCTAAGACGGGCTCCAGCTCTGAGACTGCGGCAGAGGCACCCACTGTGTCTGCCCGCTCCAGCCACAGCACAGGGATCCAAGACTTGAATCCCGTCCAGAATGGCAGCCCTTCAAAGTAAAAAAAATAAAAAGGGGGGCCTGGCAGCAGCAAATTCCATTGCAGCTTTATGCATTATTCCTCTTCCCTCTCTTTTCCATTTCTATTGCAATCTTCCCCTTGGTGGTCAAGGAGGCGAGGGAGAAAAGGTCAGGAGGAGGAACAGCCGATGAACATAAGGGAGGAAGCATAGCTAACTAAGCCAAGCCTCATTTTATCTGTGGTTTATTTGGAAAAAGGAGTAGTTTCGAAACAAACATACAGGAACTGGAACTGCTGAAGTAGGATCAGCCAAGCTCTATCCTCCATATTAACTGCACAGCTTGGTGTATCTTTTCAAAATCTATAAACATTTTGTACACTGTTGTGGTCCTAATCTAATCTACTAATTTCCTTCTAGCAAACTTCAAATTCAAGACTTCAAAATAAAAGCTACCTTAAAGGATTCATATCATACAATGATAGATTGACTTTGACCTATTCTGCACAATATGCACAAGCCTAATGCCTTTAGGTAACGTAAAGTCAGATCTAGACGCTGAAAATACGCTATCTTAAGAATTCTACAAATACAAATCAGGAATTTTGCTGGGGAAACGTTTATCAAACCTTTTTTGGGAGGTAAATAAAAGCCAAAAATAATCAAAACATAGGAAATAGTGCTTAGTTGACCTCTCTCGAGTATGGACACTTTGGGAACGCTATTGTGCTGATTCTGCCAGATGCCCAAGAAAAAACGCTTGGTGAAGCAGGGGAATACATTAGCTGGCTGGATGGGGAAACACTGTATTAACTGTTTTCTCTGCCTATTCACAGAAGATTCCGGCAGACTTCACATCATCCATTACTTGGTATTTAACAGGAGGAGAAAGGATAATTGTGTCTGAGTAATTTTTCCCTATTAGGAAGCCGGCTGTTATAACAATGGCTTATTACAATATTTATTTATTTGTTCATTCATAAATTGCATGTCTTCAAATGAGATTATTCTTATTCTTGTAATAATGAACAAGTAGTACAGTAATATAACTGCTATGCATTAGAGAGCATTTAAAAACATGGATTAATCAACAGCCATTCTTGCACACAAAATCAGGTATAGTTGTGTGATCTATTCATCTCCTCAAAAGGAGGATGACAGTACAAAACATTTGCCAGGAATGCCCTTTATTATCCCCGCTGTGAGAGTCTGGTTACATAACAACAGAGACCCTCCCAGAGTAAACACAACAATGTAGTGGCCACAGATGATTCCTGCTTGGGCGGTTGATACACACGCAAAGCCCCGGCTAATCAGAACATAGCATCGCTTTTCCCACCATCAACATTAGGATATAGTTGATGTGGTCTATACCCGCCGATACATTCCTAGATCATATGCATGTGTACCATAGAGCAAATATTTAAAAGGTACGTAGGCCAGACCTGCTTAACTTTTATCTGATGGAAAACATTCATGATGAGAATGAAAACAGTGGAATGAACACTGAAACCAACTAACATTATGCATAAAAAAGACATGCAATGAGACATTCTTTATGGCCAGGATTCTGTGAGGAATCAATTAAGGCTGTAAAAGAATGGTCCTTTCACAGTAAAATACAGACAAACACACACACACACACACACACGCATGGAGATCAATCACTGCCAGTGGACCGACAGCTGGTTTGACTGCAGATAAGGACAAGTGGTGGGGAAAACAGAAAAGATAAAGAGTTGGGGCCTGTAATGGTTCACAATAAAAAAAGGTGTATCCCTTATCAGGGTGGGACCATGAGCAGGCATGGGGGCCGTACACAATATGATTCTTACACACAGGCCCCCAACCACCACGCTAACATATTGTGTTCAGTTGGGGCCAAGTCATCACCCCCCCCACCCCCTCCTGTAGCTCCTCTTCGCCCCCTGCCAGTAATCACCACATCGAGTGATAACACCCACCCCCAAAGTCCCCAGCCTGCAGCAACAGGGTCATGGGATATTTGCTCTGGACCGCTCACTACTAGACAATACCTCTTATCCTCTTATATAGGAAACCAACCCCCCCCCCCCCCCCCCTTCTCTGCTGATGAGGAACACAGAGCATGTCTGACACAAGAGAGCGCTAAGAGAGCCAGGGCTAATTTATCTAACACCAACAATGTCCATACACAAAAGGTACATGGGAGGTGCAGTAGGAGAGGGGAGAGTATGGGGAAGGGGAGAGCGCGGGAGGGCAAAGCCTCAACTCCGTGGGTATACAAAGAGATCCTGGGGAAATATGTTACATTGACAATTTATATTGATGTCCATGAGAACGCAGACATGGCGGTAACACACAGCAGTGTGACAGTGACCAAGCTTGGCTTCAGTGACAAAGCATGACCAATCTGTCACCATGGACAAGGTGATTCATTTACAGATCAGGATTGTTTTATCCAAGAGGCGGGGTAAGACGACAAACTGATTACACTTGGCAGGTCAAGGGAAAATTAACTTAGCGTAAAATGTCCCATTTAGACCTACACAACATTATGAAGTACACTTGTTAGTCCAAGCTACAACACATAGCATGGACCAAAATTGGTCCCAAGAAGCTTGAACGTTAAAAATAAATCAATGGGTTTCATTCGTTAATTTACATGCAGTATTTTTACAGTGCCCACAAGGTAATGGAAGTCAAGTCTAAATAACTATGTAATGCATTCCAGCCAGTTATATCAGGCCTAAGTTATATAAACAAAATACATCCTCTCAGGTGAAAGAAAATGCAATCCAAGGACAGCGGCTACAAAGGCTTTAATCCCTCCAGCAAAAGTTCCTTTTGAAGCAATCCTCTCTCATACTCTCACAGCTGCATTACTGACGTATCTACATTGGAATAGACCACAGAGATTGTGTATAACAGCTAAAATATAGACCATTGTCGAGAATGATGAAATCTCAAAACCACAGCTTTGTTCAGTAGGCTTATGCCTATATGTTCGACTTTGCAGGTTCGGACTCAAGTGTACTTTATATCATAAGATTTGCACATCTCATTATAACATATTTCCTAAAACTACAATGAACACATTCAAACATGTAGGTATCATATTACACCCAGACCTTCAAGCATTCAAGTGAACTAAGTGGTGAACTAACAGCTAAAAACTATTCCGATTCTGAATTGTTGATACAGAGATACAGTACAACACGCTACAACGTATGTTGCCACGTCAATTTAAATGCCCAGCCACCACAAAGTCTTCCGTAAATTTATTGTGGTGACAACACAGACTCTTGGCGACCGATATGATTAACACAATACATTTTTGTTAGAAAAAAAATAGGGAAACGTCAACTCACCGGCATCATTTTAGCTTCGTACCGCATCTAGCTGACCAAACAGAGATCGTAGTTTCGTCGAAAGCAATGGAAAGGCGATCGCTTTAATTTCGTTGCCTAACCCGTAATGGGCAAGGCTACTTTTCCCGTTTCCGAGTCCCGTCCTGTATTTAAAACATAACGTTGTTTTTACCCAACAAAGAAATTACACGACAAAAACCAAACGTCCTCCTATAATGGTATACATTTACAACAATTGGACCTGTTGCAACAAATGAGGCCTTCACAAGAAAGTTTCCGTGGCGATGGTTGGCATCACTTAGAAGTTGTTATACTAAATTACGAGCACGGTGCGCAAAATAACTTTAATTTATATCATTCAAATACCTTAAAGTAATAACACAATAAGCTACTTCGTGGTAAACAATAATTATACTACTTGCCCGAGGAGGTTTATCTGTCTGGCCGAAACCCAGTTGACAGTGCTGTTCTGTGGCTTGCAAGCCTTTCCCAAGTGACGTAGTGGGAGAAAACTCATTCCAAGTGGAATTCAAGCTCCGCCCCGTGTCGCGAGGAGTACCGTCGTAACCGTACACTTACCCCTGTTGTCATGCCAAACAATACAAAGCAATTCATCGATATCAACAATTGTATATAGTACGGTTGGATTTCCACAAAAGTTAATAAGAATCGTATGCCAAGCATTCGTCTAATAGTAGCTAATCATAACAGCTAGTCGTACGATTGAATATTAGCCTCCAACTCCCAGAGTTCATAATCGACGGCAAGCGAACGTTTCCAGTGTTGTGCAGCACGTTGTTAAGCAAAGCGCATGCTGTTCTGTGCCCTGCAAGTTTTTTGCATTAGGGTACCACTCGCTTCGTTTTATACGTCAATAAGAAGCTACCCGTAAACATGTCTGATCAGGTGGCAACTATGTGCGACCAGCTTATTAAAGCTGTAAACGTGATGATGGATCCGGGAACAAACCAAATATACCGACTGGAGGCCCTAAAGGTAGCTTCATGTGTCCGAGATGCTCGTTAGCTGGCTAACGTTAGTGAACTGGTGCTAGCGTTTATAGTAATATGTGAAAATAAGAAGCAAGTGCCGGCGATGGATTTTTGGATAAGAACTGCTTGCTCTAGCTACTGGTTTAACGTTGTAAACAACCCAACTGTTTACACGTAGATCAAATCAATGATGGCTGTCTTAGGGAGAATGGCAGCCTAATACTTAGCAGGCTATTTAGCATTCCCAGCTGTTAAATCATGCAATACAGTGAAGCTGTTTGTGCAGCATCTTGATTATACTAATCAAACAGATCATGTTTGCAGCCAAACTGTTTAAATGTGATCGGTGGTCCCCGTGGTCTACTTAACAATTATTTGAAGTCCCTGCAATGTGAACGTGTTTCCATAATATAACTCCTAATCATCAATCTAACTGTTTGTCGTTTTAGCCACAGCATGCAGAATGGTATTAAAACGACTCTAAAGATGTTGATAATTCCTTCCCAATGCAGTTTTGTGAAGAGTTCAAAGAGTCGTGCGCGTTTTGTGTACCTTGTGGCTTGCAACTTGCGGAGAAAACGCAAACATCTGTAGTGCGACATTTTGGCTTGCAAATATTGGAACACGTCATCAAGTGAGTAACCATAATTCGTTTCGGAAATGATGTATAAAATTGTAAATCAATGCAGACACTTTGAGAGTATTCTTCCTTGTTTCACAGGTTCCGATGGAACGACATGCCACAGCCAGAGAAAGTCCAGTTGAAAAACTGTGCCATGCAACTCTTGTCAAATGTAAGTCTTGCTTGGAAATTTTGGCCAGTATTCCTAACATCCCAATAGGACAATAACACTGAAAATAGTGACATGCTACTTAACAACAAACACGATTTTGTGTTTAAAAGAAAAGAGAAACGAAATAAATGTCTGCATCGTTTACTGTTTGAGACAATTGTCAGACACCGAGAATATACAATATTGCCAGATATCAGCTTCAAAAACTTGTTTAGGAACTAAAGCGCATTGCACTCCCATACTTTGTACATCAAATTCTATACAAGCAGCAGACACACTGTTACTTATTTGTTTTGGGTGTTGCCAGGGAACGCTCTTGATTCTGGAGGAGGAGAGCCACATCAAGGACGTCCTCTCCCGCATCACAGTGGAGATGATCAAGAGGGAGTGGCCCCAGCACTGGCCGGATATGCTGAAGGAGATGGAGGCCCTCACCAGCCTCGGGGTGAGTGACTCATGCACTATTTGCATAAGGTGATGTAATGTGTCACATGCAAATGCAGACCAAATATGGACAGTGTAAAACTCAAGTATGACCTATGCAAAAATAAATGCTTTAAATTATGTATTACGATGCAGTTAAAACAGCACAACAGGAAGGTTGGTTTAAAGCAAGAGGGAAATGCCCCAGGATTGAACCTGGATCGCCACAAGCTATAGCCTATGTGGTTGTTGCACTGGTGCATGTGTTTTACATAGGTTGAATGATTGCCAGATTTGTTTTGAAGAAGTGAAACAATTTGTATGTTCTATCTATCTATCTATCTATCTATCACTATCTGTGTGTATATATTTTTATTTTTATTTGTATCGTCTAACTATTTGTGTATTTTTATTTGTACCTTCTATTATTATTGTTTTTATTTTTAGAGGAGCAACTGTGACCGTAACAATTTCCCTCTGTATTATGTAATTCTCTGAAAAGATGAATAATGCTCTTCTGTTCTTCTTGCAGGAGTCCCAAACGGAGCTGGTGATGCTGATCCTGCTGCGCCTGGCGGAGGATGTCATCACCTTCCAGACGCTGCCCACCCAGCGGCGTCGGGACATCCAGCAGACCCTCACCCAGAACATGGACAACATCTTCAGCTTCATCCTGGCCATCCTGCAGATCAACGTGGACGACTACCGCAAACTGGTCAGTGGCGCTGCTACTCACTGTCTTTCTCATACACACATTTATATTTAGTCATTTAGCAGATGCTTTAATCCAAAGTGACTGACGAGTGAGGCTGAAAACAATCCAAGCTTGCCATATAGTTTGGGTAGATAAAAAAAAAAAAGGATAAAGAAAATATTTATATTATCTGTCTGGACAGAGTGCAGTGTAGCCAAAGGAGTCAGAAAAACAAGGATGATCATTTATTTGTATTTTATAGTAGTGCAATGTAGACAGACGTGCATTGTTGGGAAATCGGGAGGAGTATAAATACATAAGCCGATTGGTGGAAGCTTTTTATTCAAAGTTTGAGTGTGTACATTCTAAGCATGGGTGGCCCCCAGTGAGAAATTGAACCCCTAACCCTGGCCATGTTCTACCAGCACAGCTTGGCAGGTACATGTGATCTTTCTCAAAATGTATTAATTTGCAACTATGGAAAGTTACATGGAGATAGCTCTTGGATATGTACTTATATAAAATATGTTTGCTTACTTTTTTTCTTGTCATCGGGCGTTTCAGAAAAGTATACCTGGCCAGGAACTGCAGGTAAACAAACCTCTTCTCAGTTTTCATTGCTCCATTATAATATCAATAACATAGTTAGGATGCATTAATTGTTGTTGTTGTCAGCGGTGATGATATTTAATGGCAACTCGCCCGTCTTCCCTTCGTGTTTGCCTCCTATCGCAGGCCAAGGCTCACTGCCGCGTCGCTGTGACGACGCTGAACACCCTGGCAGGCTATATCGACTGGATCGCCCTGGCGCACATCACCAACGACAACTGCCGTCTGCTGGAGATGCTCTGTCTGCTGCTGAGCGAAGGGGAGCTGCAGCTTGAGGCCGTCGAGTGCCTGCTCATCGCCATCAGCCGCAAGGTGAGAGACGTGTGTGTGTGTGTGTGTGTGTGTGTGTGTGTGTGTGTGTGTGTGTGTGTGTGTGTGTGTGTGTGTGTGTGTGTGTGTGTGTGTGTGTGTGTGTGTGTGTGTGTGTGTGTGTGTGTGTGTGTGTGTGTGTGTGTGTGTGTGTGTGTGTGTGTGTGTGTGTGCTCCTCTGACCAGATACAGTCAGGTGTGTTCAGAGAAGATTGAAAGAGAAGCCTTGCTGAGACTGATTTTGTGTCTGTCTTCTTCAGTGGGATGAGAATACACATTTTTAGACAAATTTAGCGGTTGTACTATTTCCTATATATCATACCTATATGTAATTTTGGCATTTGCTTTTATCCAAAAAACCAAGGCCTGAATTGAGATACAGCTCATTCGGGGTTAGGCTCCTTGCTCAGGGAGTCCATCAGGTCAGGCTGGGACCTTTTGACGTGAATATCCTGCCCTCTATTTATGAGTGTTGTCTTTCTTCCCAAGGGCAAATTGGAGGACCGTAAGCCACTCATGCTGCTGTTTGATGACGTCGCTATTAACTACATTCTCTCCGCAGCCCAGTGAGTACACACACCCTGAATGCCCATCCTTGGCGCAGTAGCGCATCTACTCCTATTACACACAAATACAACAAAGAATAATAAATGTTTCTTACTATCTGCAACATATACCCAATGTACAAAAAATTATAATAGAATGTAAATGCATATATATATATGTGTTTGTGTGTGTGCAGTTTTGAATGTGGTGGTGTTGTTGTTGTTGTTTTGTTTGAAAGATATTGGATAATTAACAGATATTCACGCTCTGAATTAGCTATGTGACGCGGTGAACTAAAGACGCAATCACCGAGTCCTGTGGGTCTAGCGGAGCATACCTGCAGAGGAGACGTGGCTTCCAAGCGAAACCATCGGGCAGCAGAACTCTTTTCTACAGAGCCATCGTTTAGTCAATATTTCTATGCAATGGATACACAGCTGGATACGTCACGTTTCAAAATGTCCCCAATGTATTTAACATTAAAATCGCTGTTTAGAAGTGTATCCTGTTAGCTCTACAACAGTAAAAAGCAGGCAAAAACCTGCGTGCCCAGCCAAGCTCCGGTTTGGGTGTAACGCACATGGATTGTATAAAATACAGATTAAAAAAACGGATCAAAAACGGATCGATATGTGTGAATTTGTGGAAACACCAAAAAAGTGGCTACAAAATGAGTACTCAGATCTGTGCTGAGATTTGGACCGTGTATTCGATCATAATTGTGGGTATTTCTTGCATCCCTAGTTACCATGCATATGATTTGATTGCAGATCAGCGGATGGCGCATCAATATCTAACCAGCCCTCGCCCACGCAGTAAGTAGCTCTACCTGCAGACAGTGTTCTTCATGCCAATGGCTGTCGATTTTTTAGTCTAGGGTAACCCTTGTGACTTAAAAAGATGTGTGTATGTTGTAGGCCGGTGGAGAAGGTCGTTGTTGTGGAGCGACATTACATCTTCCTCAAGAGGCTGTGCCAGGTTCTCTGTGCCCTGGGTAGTCAGGTGACCTCGCTGGTGGTGAGTATGTTCTGCATTAGAAATGAGCAATATAGCAACCTCTGCACAGCACATAAAAAGTTGATAACATTTTAAAGTTAGTATTTATTGCTTTAATATATTGTGTATTTTGCTATGGGTCTTTTGTCTATATATTTCAAGAGCCTGACAACCGGATGTAGAATGCCATTTATGTGTAAGGTTAGGCCATTAAAAGCTGATTCTGATTCTGTATGTAACCGGTTCTGCAGGGCCCAGCACAGCTGTCTGAGTACGGTTGTTGTGATTGGTAATAATGAATGAATCTGTTCTCAGGGTTCAGACGTGGCAGTTGAAACACCTGCCAACCTCAACAAGTACATGGAGGCCATGCTATCCTTTACCACACACCACAGTCAGGTAAGATGCTAAGTCCAATGCTTGCATAATGTTGTTGAGTCAATTTGATTTGTATAGCCTTTATAATCACAGCTACAGTCTTAAAGGGCTGCACATGCCATATTTTACAACACTCCCCCAACCCAAAGCCCTCTAAAGAGCTTTTTGGAGTTGGTGCCTTTGCGCATCCTTGAGCCAGATTCCCTAACACCTACCTGCTTTTCATATACCTATATCTGAATTCTCACTGTAAGTTGGTCTGCATGAAGGCATCTGCTGAATGGAAACTATGGCAATGACATTGTCCTTCCTTTCCAGTTCTTGAAGTCGTCCACCCAGATCATGTGGGGAACCCTCTTCAGACACGAGATCCTGTCCAAGGTGCCGGTGGTCGTGGAGATGTCCTTAAAGTACCTTAAAACGACTAGGACCAACTTAGTCAAGGTACAGATGGTCTGAATCAGTGCTACAATACCCCTGGTTTGCATCAATATTGAGAACAATAAGAAAATAAAATGGATTATTTAATTTAATATGGATATTGGTTTTCTTCCTTCCAGATGGGCTTTCCCTCCAGGAATGACAGCCCGAGCTGTGAATACTCCCGAGTGGACTTTGACAGCGATGAGGAGTTCAGCTCTTTCTTCAACTGTAAGTATTACTTAGGATTGCTCACATTTTGGTCAACTATTGGTAAACCGTCAATGATACGTAATGCAACACTAATTAGTTCATTAGTTATCCAAATGAATCCTATTGAGTGTTGTACAACATTGGCAATCACATTACAACAAAATGTAATTAAAGAAACTGTCCAATCAACTGGCCAATGAAAGTAATCAATTGAATACTTTCATGGCCCATACAACGAGACATGGACGAATGTGTCTTGGATGCGGACAGGAAACATCGGACAATGACATCAACAAATGACTTGACAAGACGGTCAACAAACATTTATCAACCAACAGAAAATGTGCAACAAACAGCATCAGTGAAAAGCCAGGAAGCGATGTAAGACTTCCTGGTGTTTCCGCAGTGTTTCGCAGCCAGCAGGGAGAGGTGGTGAGGGGTGCCTGTCGCCTGGTGCCCATGGAGGCCTTGGGAGACGCCGCCGAGTGGTTACGCTATCAGCTGTCCAGTCCCATCCACACCGGGAACACCACGGGTACGTGCCACCCTGTCCCAACTCCAGTGTGTTCTGGTCCCAGATAAGGGAGAGACTGGTCATCGTTATGTTTTCTATGCCAACTGCTATTTAGTCTTTTTAGCTGACAGTTATATCCATACTATTTACGGTAACAAAATGGTTTTTGATGCTTTTGATCAATGAGCAGGTAGGGGTTACTGCTACAGGTAGAATGCAGACATTGAGGTCTCAACTTTTATCCTTTTGGCCCACAAAAGGATTTGCCCTTGTGCGAGACTATGCTTTGTTTTTACTGCCATGCTGGAATTGGTTGTCCCTCTGTGATCGATGGAAGCGAGTGTGAAACCTGTTTATGTCTGTGTAGCAAAGACCATGCTACACGCCACCTAGGTGGCTGCCATACTCCACCTAGGTGACTGTCCTCGGGCTCCTCCAAACAAATGGACACAGGGTGGTGATGTTGAAAGACCGGTTTATTGTAAAGGTTGAGTAGGATGACAGACAGATGGTGATCCATGTGGGAGATCTCTCCCAGAGTGTGTGCGGTGATTGCTGGCTTAACCTGTGCACATTGATTGCTCAATGTGCAACAGGTGTGCAGTCTCACCCAGCTCCAGACTCCAATCAGTCTGACTCGGGCCAGGTGAGGCTGCTTAAACCAGCCATCATCCACACACACTCCCACAGTCTGCACTGTGGATTTCCTGGCAGACGAGATAAGATGGAGTCTTGCGGATATGCTGTCATTGACAGAAAAGTGCTTAGGAGTATTTTTTTTTATTTTGTAAGTCCAGCTGCCTACTCAAATCAGTGACTTGCTCATGCCATGTAGATAAAACTGTAATTATATGTATTTTTTTACGTAGCTCTTGATGAGTTCTCACAAACTGCAATTTAATACTTCTCATAATATTTTTAATTTGTCTCACTCTCACTCTCACTCTCACTCTGACTCACGCTCTGTCTTGGTCTTTATCTCTTTATCTATCTATCTATCTATCTCTCTTGCTCTTTCTATTGCCCACCTCAGCTGAAGGGCTGTGCTCCATTCTCTCTCCATCAGTGGTCCAGTGGGACGCCATGACGGTCTTTACAGAGTGTGTTCTCGGTCAGACGTTCCGCAATCTCACGGAAGAGGTATCCATACCATCTAAAACATAGCATAATCTATACAAAACGTGTACATACAACAATATGTACTTTATAAATTCCATATTTTGATATTTGGAGTATCACAGCAGTACAGGACAGTAATGGTTATACGAATCAAAAGGATAATACATTTTTTATAAATTAAGAAACAGAAAATCAACTAAATGTTGATGCCTACACATTTGATGTTTTGTCATATGTATTATTGTTTTCTCTATTCGGTGTACGGCTATATTACCTTTTTAATGTCTCCTCCTAAATGAATGAATCTTTAATCTACTCAAAGTAGGCCAAAAACTATTGCAACGTGGATGACTTGGTTGTACTGGTACACTAAAAGCCTGTCCCCTTCTATTACTCTTCTGTCTCACCTCATGCAGAAGCTGCCAATCGACCAGGGCATTGAGCTCCTACAGGCTGTGCTCAGCTATGAGACCAAAGACCCCCTCATCCTGTCTTGTGTGCTCACCAACATCTCTGCCCTCTTCCCCTTCGTGACACACAGACCCCACTTCCTGCCCCAGGTCCTCACCAAGGTCAGCCAATCATATTCCTTGGATTCAGTGAATGCTTTTATGCTTTTTTTGTAAGGAAGCAAATTGCAATGACTTAATGTCATTAATGTGGGGGTAGGGGTTAGGCCTTTTGCTCAAAGGTGCCTACATTGGGGAATGTTACCCAGGTCTTTTTTCGCTGGGAGTCAAACACTTAAGTCACTGCCCACTACTCTATTCTGTTCCTTTTATCTAGAATGTAAAATAATAATATAAGCCATTTGTTGTAAACTTTTACCTAAAGTGCCATACAATTCTCGTGGGAAAATAACCACTAACCTTGGCATTGTCGATCCCACGCCCCACTTGAGACACACAGGACCACTACTTGAGCATTCCGTCATCATTGGGTCTAGTTTTAGCATTCAGCCCCCTAGGGCACACAGAGGAACAAGTGTGTGTATTTTGTATTGAATGTGCTAACCAAGACCTGAAACCTTACTACTCCCCAGGTGTTTGCAGCGATCGTATTCGACATCCCCCAAGGTGACAGCAAGGTGAGTGCTTCTTTTGTTCTGTCTGAATGAACTCGTCACTTGTTAAGGTACAGTTAAACGAATTACAGTTAAACTGATTGACCTTCTTCCCCTCCAGGCGCCCCGTACCAGGGCTGTGAAGAACGTGAGGAGACACGCCTGCTCCTCAATCATTAAGATGTGCCGAGACTACTCCCCATTCATTCTGGTAAGATAACATCTGGGAGAGTATAATATTATGAGTTTAAAGTATTATGAGATTATGTTCTGCAGCATGAATCGGCCATGTACGATTTATGGCAAGGTGGGTTTATTTATGTAGCATCCTCAAGAGTGCTTGCAAAAAGCATATCTGCTTCTGATAAATACAAACTTTCAAGGCAGTCAAATATTGGGAAATGTTTGGGTTCATTGTCGGATGGAAGTTGTATTGTGATACAACATATCAATTCCGGGTTGATTTCAGAATGAAAGGTTTAGCTAATGCTAATATGGAACAAACCTCATATGGAACTATGCTAATGCCAATATATAACTATGCTTATGGGCATATTTAACTATGTTAATACTAATATGCTAATGGAAATATGGAACGATGCTAATGTTAACTCATGCTAATCTGTGCCAACTGCGAACACGTTTGTAATCCCGGTGGATGTCTCCGCTCCTTCAGCCTTGCTTCGACATGCTCTACGACTACATAAAGAAGCTGTTTGCTGACGAGGCGGTGCTGATGCAGATGGAGAAGTGTGCTCTGATGGAGGCGTTGGTGCTCATAGGGAACCAGTTCAAGGACTTCACCAAACAGAAGGCCTTCCTGGAGGAGCTCATGGGCCCCGTGGTCGCACGCTGGACGTCCAACGAGACCAGCCAGTGAGTTTCTATTGTATTTATTGTATTTATTTTTATTTCGGGTAGGCAAGAAACTTCTTATTCACATAGATATATTTTTGGTAGATTTAGATAATTTAGAATTTTATATATTTAGTTAATTCCTGTACTTTCTCCTGTGACACTGTCTCCCCCCCCGTCTGGGATAAATAGCATCTTGGCTTATCTTGTATTAGTCAGATGATATTTGTAGTATTTGCTATTCTCTGCACGAAGGTGAATTGTATGGTTATTTGTTTATGTGGCTATTATGACTAGGCCGATAGAGATCAAGATTGATTTTTATTAAAGTGGAAAAGGAAATAAATAAAACTAGAAATGGTCTACCTGACCAACCAAGCAGGACACAATTTGGTTCTATGAAAATTCCCAAATGGCATCTAGCCACATCAATAATACAAGTGTATATATATTTAGTTGCTGATATCACACAACACCTTCTCACGTGCTCTGCTCACCCGTCGTTCTGTCAGTGTGCTGTCTGACGCGGCCCTCTTCCTGTCCTACGTGGGAGCTGATCAGGTCAGTGAACAGACCAAGGACACGGATGTGTGTGGAAACAACAGGGTGCAGGTAAGCATAGCCGTTTGCACTCCATCTGTATTCATGTACGAGCCAACATGGAGGAAGATGGCATTGAATGCATGCCTTTTACATAATTGCTTTTGTTACAATTTAAATGGCAAATGTTTAAATTGATTTGTTCTTGAAACCAAATCCTTTTTTTCCGCTTATCATCATCAATCATATTTTTATTATAACATTTCTGTTGATGAAGAACCCAAAATGTATAATGATGCCATTTCATGCATTTATTTGACATATTTGCTTTTAGAAAGATTTAAACGGCAAATGTTAACATTTGCAGAATATAGCATTTATCCTATATTATTAGTTATATCCTTTCTGTTGCTGGAGGAGCCAAAATGGAGGAAGATACCATTGATGCATTTAATTTTGCACTCTCAATGTAGCATCTTTTATACATTGTGATACACATGGTGTTCTTTTAATCCTGGCCCAGTTGAGTTACTGCCTGCAAGCCATGCTGGCGGTAGTGAAGAGATCGCGCTGGCCGGCCGACCTGGGCGAGGCCACGGCCGGAGGCTTCTTGGTGGGCTGCAGCCCCTCTGGAGCCCCCCTCTTCAGGAACCCCTGCAGTAGCCTGGTGCTGGCCATGCTGCCCAATGTGCTCACCCTCATCAGGTAGGCTAACGTAGCTACCTTGGCTGACTGCTTCCAATGTGCTCATGTGTAAGCGGCTGTTCTGGTGGGGGGAGGGATTACTATTTTACTATTAACTCATTAGGCAGGTGCGTTTATCCAAAGGGATGTCAGATACATGTAATTAAGGAGCAGGTAGGTGTTGGGGCATATTCGCTTGCCTAGAGGTTAGCTGTGGATGTTAGCGATCAACGTTTTTTAGGTTCTCCCCGAATTGGTGGGTTTTGATTAAAATCGTGTTTATTATTCCTGTCTTTTCTACGTTAGGACCCAAAACAACCTGTTCACCCCAGAGAACATTGCCCGTCTCAGTCCGAGCTACTCCAAGGCCTACGAGCTCGTTGATGTAGAGAAGAATTGTGTTTTAGGTGAGTGGTTTGCTTTCCTAAACTAAAACTGAATCACTTTGTGATTTTAACTAATTATTTAACAGGGCTAAATCAAAGTAGCTTTAAGTAAATTTGCTTTATTTATCCCATACAGCAAATACAAGCTCATTTAAGCTTGTATATTATTATGTTTAGTATTAAATTGAGATATGTATGTCTGCTGCTCCTTCAGTAAATTTTATGTATTTATTTGTAGGTCTTCCCCATCCTCTGGTAGACATCTATGACACTCCCGTGTACAAGGGCAACCTGGAGAGGATGCAGGGATTCTTCAGTACGCTCTACGATAACTGGTAAAACTGTTATACAATACTAGTACTGATGGGAGGAACCTAAAGGAATGGTTGATCTGTAACTATCGATTTCAGAGAGCAAAAAGCTGGTATTTGCTTTCATTAAGCTATGACCAATAAAGGTTTTTTTTATTTGCACTTGATGAGCTAATCCATTAATGTTTGCATTTCTGTTGGTTGATGGACTAATCCGTAAATTTTTGCATTTCTATTGGTTGTCAGTTATCACATTCTGGGGAATGCCGGCTACTCACTGCAGAGGGACTTCTACACCATTGATGGATTGGCCGAAAAATTAGTGGGCTCCGCCTTCGTTTCCCTCGACCACGTGCCTGATCACAGATTCCGCCCAATCATTCATATCCTTACTTTTCAATGGATGCCTTCTGATTTTTGCCAGTTGCAATTGTATTTTTCCATACTTTAATGATAAATGCTTGGTTGTAGAGTTATCAAGAGAGAATGAGCAGAAAATTGTGGAAGTGAGCAATATTTTAAAGGCTAACAAATTACACTCAAATAATAGCTTGACAATCTTACCTATGGCCCCTTTGAAGAGGGTGGCTATTGGGATGTTTTGTTTTAGTAATGTACTGTACCTGTAGTCCTTAACTTGTTCTACGGTTGTTTGTGAAGCAGCTGGTGCTGTCCTGCCCTCAGGAGTACTACGAAAGCCTACTCTGCCCCCTAGTGGGGCCGCTGTTCACCTACATGCTGCAGGTGCTTATCCTCACTCTTTCTACCAACCGCTGAATGGTTGAATCAGTCCACATTGATAACTGTCTTTGTGTCTGTACTGCAGAGGCTCAACGTGAAGTGGCAACTCATTAACCAGAGGACCTCTTCCAAGTAAGTTGCTCTCCAGGGATTCTCTGTCCATCATGAATGTGTACAGATCTTAGATAGATCTTTCATATATCTGAAGGGTGAAGATATAGAGGACTAGACAATAATAGGAATTAAAAGGAGGTTATTTGAAATCCCATTTAAAAACGACACAGCTAAAAAATATCTATACACGTAATGCGAGTCGTAGAAATATACATAAAAAAGTAAATGTAACTATTATTGACTTAACAGTTGTGGTAGACATTATTTACATTTAATAATTTAGCAGATACTTTATCCAAAGCGAACAAATGAGGCTGAAAACGATCAACCCAAAGCAAACAAAATTGGAGTAGCTACATCATTAACGGTATATGCTACGTTACTGAAAGTAATTGTTAATTTGGTGGTCTAAGTGATTGGTGTCTCACTAATGCATGGTGTATCTCCTGGTTAGTGGGGAGGAGGAGGAGGAGGCGGTGTGTGAGGAAAGTCAGGTGACCCAGGAGATGCTGGAGGAGCAGCTGGTGAGACTGGTCACCAGAGAGGTGCTTGACCTTCTCAGTAAGTACAGCTGTTTTTTTTTTACTACTAAAGTTTGGTTTGTTGACTAGACACGGAGCTGACTGAAGAGAGACTAGCTGAGGAAGTTGGCAAATATGTTAATGTATAAAACGTATCAACATCTTCACGTTATGAAGACCCCCCATGTCACTGAATTTGTAGCTAGAAACAATTCGGCGGCCTTTGCAATTCGAGAAATAACTTGAATATACCCTTAAGGAAACTACTATTGGAAAAAGGGTAATAGTTAGAAGTACCAGTTGGAAAACAAATTATTGAAAGGGTATAAAGTCTACCAGAGTTGCTGAAGAAAAGTCCCCAACACTCACTAATGGCCAAGCAATCAAATTTAAATCTCTTCTCCGACATTCCAATTTCTACCTATGGGTTTTCATCTTTCACTATTTTGGAGGACGAGGAGTGCAAACATTTGCAGTATGTTTCGTACTCTTTGAACATTGCTGTCACACACGTCTGAAAACATAGCGCCTGCATGGCCTTTAACAAGCACTATAAAGAAGTGTACACTTGATTAATTTAATAGGTGTAGTTGTTGGTTTTAAATGCTGTCTGATATGATGCCTTTCTAAACAGATGTTGCGTAATACTTATCCTATAAACCTTAAATCTTTGAAGTTACTGAAATTTGCACAACTATACCAACTAACTTGGGGTTTATGGGGAAACACAAAGAAGAGTTATATTGGTATTTAAAATCCCTTCCCCTCGCCTTCTCCTAGCTGTGAGCTTTATTTCCAAGAGAGTGCACGAGCCCGCAGGCAACAAGGACGACGGAGAAGGTAGGTAGCAGTCACGTGGTAAAGGACTCACGGTTTTGCATGTAGCGTTAACTTCCTGGTGACTCTGAATGCTATGGTTGGGTTTCTTTGTGGGCAGAAGAAGAGATGATGACGGACCTGGTGCAGACGGCGGTGTCCGGTCAACCTGCGGAAGATCTGACTGAGCTGGGGAAGTGTATTCTCAAACACGAGGTGAACATTTATCTCCTCACCACCCCTAGGGATGGGTACCGAAACCCGGAATGAAACAGGCCCCGGGGCTGAATTATTACATACCGTAGTATCGATAAGCTCCGACGTACCCGATGCTGCTATCGGTATTTGAGAAATTAAGGAAATATTTTTTATTTTAACTTAGGTAATTTTTTATCCTCTGGTATCGTGGTTACGGGGCTAGGTATGACTCGAAGAGTGGTAAAGGTTCAACACGTGGTTTATTCAGAGATGCAAGGTTAACGGACATGCACTCTGGAGGTGGTTCACGAAGCATCTGCAGGATCCATGTAAATCTATATTGGTATGGGTGGGATGGAAAAGAAGCCACGCCTATAGGGTCTGACTTATCTCAGACCCATAAAAGTTGATATGGTGTTGTGTTGACCACTCTATGTAGGGGAAGAAACTAGTTAGAACTGGTGTTGGCACTGCAAATATTTGGTCCAATGAGGTAGTAATGTTAGCCTTAATATCGTGTGGTCTAATAAGGCATAGAATACATTTATTTCACTATTCCCGAGTCACTCCCGAAATTAAAACAAAATGAATGAATGAATTAATGTATTTTAAGTTGGGGCCCTCAGCTTTCTCTGACATGGAGAAATGAAGGAAATATATTAAATTATATATATTTAATAATATAATTTAGGTTAGATCAACCTTGCAATATTTATATCAGGGTTCTCTGCAAACAATGTATGCTAAAAGTGGCGCTGTGCCTGTGCCACCATAGTCCTTTTCAACGCCACCCTGTTACATGTCATAAACGCCGGTGTGAGCGCTCATTAGAAACACGACCCACCAAAGTTCCAGTTAAAACACACCCCTTTGAATGGGGTAGCCTTGTTGAAATTATCATGAAACTTAAAAGGTGGTTTGTACATTGTTGAGTTTCAATTAAATCACACCGTGCTTTTATAGGGTTCTAACGCTATTCAAGAGCATGTGAAGAAAAAAGTCACTATTCTGTGTAACAATGCATGTGTTATTATTATATTAAGTCATTTATTTAATTGTGGAGTGTAGTTAACATTCTGGATGAACTATCGCCAGAAAAGGCAGCTATGCTGATCTTCCTTCAGAACTGTTAAAATAATGCTTGAGGCCATTTTGCAGCCCAGCTGCATACATACCCTATTCGTGTTGCTCTATGCCACTGTCTTTTTTTGTTGTTGCTGTTAATTGTTTATTGATTTTGTTTTTGTTCTACATTTTCACTTTCACAATAGTATAGAGTCTATAATAGTTATTTATTCAAAACATTGTAAGCTGTTGCTGCTGAAGAAAGATGTCTTGTTCTTAATTTGTCATTTCTTTTCTTCTAAAAGAACCGATAAGAGTACCGTATCAATAAGGGTACTAGTATCGTTAAAATCTTAACGATACCTATCCCTCCACAAGCACAAGAGCACACCACAAGCCTTAGGCCAAGAGCACCACATTACACCGGATCAATGTGTAAAATGCATCTTAAGCTTCTTCTGTACACTAAGGCAACATTTTCCACCACAGAAAACGCCCCTCTTCCATTGCAGTGTGGACGGGCAAAATGCATGTTTCTGAAAACGATGACAAAATTGTGATCTGACGCAGACTTCAGTGGCCAACTAAAGAAGTCAGGACATCACTTGACCATATGATTTGTGTCACAACAAGTAGTTTGGTACTTTGTTAAACTCGAGTTCAGCCGCTGGTCACTTCATATATATATATATTTTGTTTACCTCCTGCCCCCTTGTTCTGAAGGACATCTATATGAACCTGCTGACCATCTCGTTCGTGGCGCTGTCATGGAAGGACACCAACATCTGCCACCGAACCGCCTCCATGATCTGCTGGAACCTACTCAGACAGGTAGCAGAAGTCTAGACCAGTCAACTGTATCTATATATCCCTTAACCACAGTGACAGTCTCAAAGGGCTTCACAGGCCCAATATACGACCCCCCCAAGCCCCTCTAAAGGGCAAGGAAAAACTCCTCCAAATCCCAGAGGGAAGGAACCCTGAGAAGGAACATGGAAGAAGGATCCCTCCTTCCAGGGATGGTTACCGAGTTCCGTGCTATGTTTACAAGACATTTAGTTTGGTAAGAAATCTGAAGTGGTAATGTATTTGTTTTTGGTGTGTGTGTGTAGGTCGTCGGGGGCAACCTCCTTCCGGACGCTGTCACATGGTTCTTCATCAGTGCCCTGAAGGGCCTGCAGCTCCATGGGCAGCATGAGGTGTGCAGCGCCACCCTAACCCTGCTGGCCATGCTCATCTATGAGAACCTGGTGAGAGAGAGCTCCTCCACAATTTCCTCTTTTTTTCTTCTTTTTTTTTACCGTGTTCTCTCTAGAATTCTGGGCTACTGTAAAAACATGGTGGCGTAATATGGTGTGCTCCATGGAAGAGGACCCGCTCTCTTTGTAGAAAAGGGCTCATTCTAAGATTACGAAAACGGGATTCTTATTTTCAGGGGATTATAAACTAATTAAAAAATTTTTTTTTTTATTACAATTAAATAAAAAATTCTGTTTAGCTAGAAACCACTAAATTCTACACAATGCACCTTGAAGGACCTTTCAACTGAAACTCATCTTTTTCTGCTTCTTTCCACCTGATAGAGGCCCCGCTATGTAGAGCTGCGAACAGTCATGAGCCAGATCCCAGACATCAACATGGAGGCGCTTGATCAGTATGACCACCGGCTCCTGGACCCCAAAGCCCAGAAATTCGGAGACAAGAAAAGAAAAGACCAGTTCAAAAAGCTCATTGCAGGCTCAGTTGGGGTAATGTGCCTTGTGTTCGCCACTAGGGGACATTGTTGCTCTTACAATGGCCACCAAAGACTGCTGAGTCAGTACATGTCAGAAACTGGTGGCTGAAATCCCTCAGTAATATTAAACTAGAAAAGATGTGTCTGTCGAGTAATTGTAAGGATTTAAGAAGATGAGAATTATATAACATGGACCCTAGTCTGACCCAATGCGCTACTTTTACTGGTGTATCTCCCCCACTTCCATTCTCATTCGGATTCTTGGTTGCATCCAGCCGCTGGCCCGTTCTGCCCTTTGACTCGTGTCAAGACCAATCCACCCAATCACAGCTCAAGAACCTACCGATTGGATTGCCAAATGTATATTTAGCCGAGCATTGTTTAGCTCTTGGGAATCAAGAGTGAAATATATAGGAAAACATTGGACCTTTTGGACCTGTGTTTGTGTAGAAGTATGCAGGGAGTGAGGGTCCTCTGCTAGACAGAGGCCTTGGAGCCCCAGGCGTGCAAGTCTTGTTTAGCGTTGAGCTGGACAATGCACTACGTTCATGTAGTTATCAGTATAGGAACACGAGTGATCATTAAAGCGGAGCTGTTTAAGCTTATATAATGTACAAATACGATATGGTAATGTAGGATCAGGATATTCCTCCACAAGCTCCAAAACCAAATAAACAGCGTTTTATCATGGCCACCAGGGTAAAAAAATGTTTTAGCTTTAAAATCCATATATAGGCCTCCTACATTAATTGGGATATTTGGTTATTCATTACAATCTAGTGCAGCTCTGTGTTAACTAACTTCCCCCTCATTGTTTTGGACTCATTGCTTCCTCTCACAGAAAGCGCTGTGCCAGCAGTTCAGGAAGGAGGTCCACATCCGCAACCTGCCGTCACTGTTCAAGAAGCCCAAGCCAGAGAAGGACCTTTTGGTCACCGAGGCACTGGGCTTGGAGGCCCTCTTCTCCCCACAGCGGGCCAGTGTGTAGTGTGTGTGTGTGTGTGTGTGTGGGCAAAACTCCTCCTACCCCCTCTACTCCTCTTCCTACTGCTGCTGACCAGTCAAACAGCCACCCCACGTGTTGGCACCCACACCAGGGTCCCCTCTATCATAGACACCAGAACGTGGGTACGATACCTCTTTAAAATTTCCATACTCATTTGTATTATTATTTTTATTTACACTTTTTTCTTCCATACTTCTTTGTTGATGTCATTGATCCTATATGAATTAGGCTGTTTTTAGTTGAGCTATTTGTTTGTTTTTTATTATTCGTAGTTTTAATCCCAGGTTGCTAGCGGAGATAATTTTTCTGGCTTGCTTCGCGTGTCACTGTGCTATTTATTTGTGATTTTATTTCATCCAAATTCCTTTTTTTGCTAAACCAAACTGGTCACTAAATAGTGACACTTTCTTGGTTTAAGGAGACAATTGCTGCTGTTAACCATCTAATAGAAGTCTGCTGTTTTTATAATCATGCAATACTTATTATACTTAAACATTATTGACAAAAAATATGCTAGTGTTAAGAACCAAGATGCCCGGTAAGTGTATAAGGCCCATTCCTAATTTTGATTGACTTACCAATCTCCATATTTTTTGAGGATTTGAAAGTTCAGGTATAAACTGATGGAAACTACTCCTGACACATTTGAAAAGCGCTATAGCAACAACGATGTTGAAATTGTGTTTTTAATGTGAGGCACAGTACATTTTTAATATGTAAAGATAACGAATGGGCTATTTGGCTTTATCGAAAGTGCTGTTTTCCCTGCACATTAAAGTCTGTCTGAATTGTTGGTTTCTTTCACATCCTCTAGTGCGATTCACAACCAATTTGTGCCAAAATAAAACACACTATACATATCAGCCATTAACCTTCTGCACTACTGGAAACCAGTTTGGAACCAGAATTGGTTTCAGACCACGACTTTGCAACATGTGGATATAATAAATGGATTAGTTTAATCATAAAACATATCTCCACTTCACAATAAATCATGAGTTAGTAGCATATGTTGTGTTTGAGTTTTTTAATTTGAAGTCAATGTTTTCAGCAATGAAATCAAATGAACGCATTATATTCCTTTATTGTTTAAGGGATCGTATTGAGGAATTTTTTATTTTTTTTTACATTGTGCTCTAATGGAACTGCCATTGGAATGCACATTCCCTGTCATCAAGGCTTTTCTATAGAATATGGAATTACATCCCATTGCATTAGTACAACTTTATCAGGAATCTTCATGTCCATTGACAGACAAAAAATAATCCAAGAAGTATTGTTTGTTAACATGGCCCAAACAAATGTCGTCTCTTGTATATATGGGGAAATATTTAATGTGTAGTGATGTTTATATTTGCCGTTTCCAAATAAAACAATTCAAGCCCTATCAAAGGCTTACATTTGTATATTTGTATTTCTGATTAAACAAGTGTACACATTTTTATAACCATAACCAGCGCGTGTTAATTGCAGTTAATTGTTAGATTCAACGTAAAGTGTGTGTGTGTGTGTGTGTGTGTGTGTGTGTGTGTGTGTGTGTGTGTGTGTGTGTGTGTGTGTGTGTGTGTGTGTGTGTGTGTGTGTGTGTGTGTGTGTGTGTGTGTGTGTGTGTGTGTGTGTGTGTGTGTGTGTGTGTGTGTGTGTGTGTGTGTGTGTGTGTGTGTGTTTTTTGTCGTGCCTACACTTAGGTCCAACGATATTTTTAACGCTGTACTGAAAAACATGACCTCGTTTATGTTGCTTTGTATTCTCGCGTGGGCTGTGGCGGCTGCACTTGTTGACGATGCTGCCCAGCCAATGACTGGGGAGCCACGCGCAGTCCCTCAAAACAGAACCGATGTCGCGAAGGCATCACGTTTTGCCGTTGCTATCTTCAACGAAGCCAATGTCGACGGTATTTATGCGTTCAAAATTTCTTAACATCACTTCAGCCAAAATCCAGGTTGTTTCAAAACTTGTTTACATGATAATACCAAAGATTCAATTACAATTTTACATTCTTGACCGGAGTTGTGGTACTACCGTTAAAGTGAAGGTAGTTGCAGGCGTTAACTACATCCTGGATGCCCACCTGGGACGAACATTTTGCAAGAGAAGCTCCCCTTTCACAGAGCAATCTGTTCTACAGACCCACGTGAAGGTAAATTGTGGAGCCGACATGACGTCCACTACACTCAACAAGCTTCTTGAATAGCTCATTTCAACAATAAAGTAAATGCATTCATCTTATATTTATTGCAGACACTTCAGTGCCATTTCATCATTACTGAAATACCTTGGAAGTATCAGTGTATACTCTCACTGAAACGATGTGCCTAATGTTCCTCCTAAATGCTGACTCTAGTAAACAAGTAATTTTGTACGGTGTTGCATTGTTTCTCTCTCCCCCACATCCACCCCAATCTGTTTACGTTCTCATATTCTGATCGATTGAATTAAAACGGTCTATGGTCTACTAGGTCGGTTTTATAAGAGATAAGGGAAAATGTCTATTAAACGTTTAGCCTACTACATCTACTATACATGTGGCTGTATTTAGTATTTATTAGGTAAAAGGTTGCTCTGAAAGTACACACACACACACACACACACACACACACACACACACACACACACACACACACACACACACACACACACACACACACACACACACACACACACACACACACACACACACACACACACACACACACACACACACACACACACACACACACACACACACACACACACACACCTTGTTTTGAGAGGAGGCTGCACCTCTCCCTACTGCCACTGTGTCCAGAAGGCCGGATTATAGACATTTCCAGATTACTGCTCAGCAAGAGTGAACTGTCTGCTTCCCTGACCCCCCCTTCATATAAAAAAAAAAGTGCACCACACCCACCTCATGTACCAAAACAACGCTCTAGCAATGGCACGCTGCAGTAATATGCATTATTTTCGAATGATGCAGTTTTTTTTTTTACCATTGTTAATATCTGTACACGTTGTCTTCATATTCACGCCATGAGTGTGCCACTAAGCCATGCTTTTTTTTTTTTTTTGCAAGGGGAAGGTGGTTAGCATATTGTAAGGTTAGCCTGGCAGGCTCAACCTTAACCAGCCCTATGTATGGATAAGCTGCTCACACACACCGTCACACCCAGCTTCTAATGTCTCTCATTAGGGATGTCTTAATCAAAGCAAACATAAAGAACTGGCCTGACACGCGGCTGGTAGTAGTAGTTTGTAAGGGGAGGGGGAAGTCCTTACTGTCTTGCATCACTGCACCAGCGCCAAGAGTATGCTTGCTCCATCTGCCATTCCATGCACCCACCCACTGACACACAAGCGCGTATACACGCACATGGTATGTGTGTTTGTAATGTGTGTGTTTCAGTGTGGCTAAATACACTTACACACTGTACAGACCCCCAGTCTATGGCCCGGCCCTGCCCCTTGTCCTCAGTTAGCCAGGGGCAGCAGATGGTGAGGGGGTGAGGCTTATGCCCCCCCCCCCCCTTCTCTCTCTCTCTCCCCAACCCAAAGCCCACCACACCCCTCTTTGTGTTGTAGAAGAACCCTGGTGTTGAAAGGCGAGCCCCGGTGTGCCCCCCTCCCTCACCCCAAACCTCACCCATATCCCCTCCCTTCCTGGCGGGCTGCCATTGGCGGGAGTCAGTCAGGTGCCCTAATGCTTCAGTTAGGGGAGGAAATGCTGGTTAATCTGCCCATCGCGTGCCACCGGGCCACGGCCTGGGCTCTTTGTGTCTGGCACCCCTCTGATCAATCCCCCCTCCACCTCCTCCACCACCACGCCTGGCCCACACCCCTTTTTATCTGTCTTTTTTTTCTCCCCCCCCTCTTTTTTTAACCTTATTTCTGCAAGACTACTTATTATTTGTGTGACCCACACCCAACCACCACTCCCTCCATCTTCTTCTCCTCCCTGTTTTGTGCTACAGTAAAAAAGAGGGAAAAACATTCCTCATTTGTTGCTTTATTCTTCACTCAGAAGTGATTGTGACATGTCTGCCCGGGCATTGTTGTTCTTTAATGGACCTGACCGATGAGTCCTTTCTTATCGTCAAACTCCATTTTGTGCTGACTCATCACCGGCGGCACAGCCTTTTCAGTCTGTCCCAACATGTGGCCCTAAAATTCGCTCATGAATTTTGTATTAAGTTCTACGTTTTCTTTATGTACAATCGCAACAAACCGACCAGGCAGTTGTAATTCAGTTTTGTAGCTGCGTGTTTTCTTTTTGCGTTTAATGCTGTCATCACCAATGAAACAACTGAAAAGAAAGAGGTTGGAAATATAAAGGAGCATAAAATTATGCTCATCTTATTCTAAAAATATGGGACTATGTTTATGTTCTTGAATCCATTCAGGTAGCAATACAATAAACGTTCCTATATTAGACGCATCCAAATATAAAATTATATATATTATATCTGTGATCTGTGGTATTATATGAGAGAGAGAGAGAGAGAGAGAGAGAGATGTTGCCTTTGCAACAAAATCATAATCAGGTTTTTTTTTATTGCTAATGCCTTTTGTGTAAAACTAAATTAATTAGTTAAAATGGGGAATTTTATAACAATATATATGGCAAATCAGTATCTTTTTTTATGTTTGAGAATAAGCTCAATGACTTCAGGTAACCTAGCTGTATGTGAACCGCCGTCCGCACCTTCTCCATGGCGGAGCCGCACATGGTTGATGAGGATAGGTGGTTATGGTCCTAGTCCTCGCTGAAGGCTGGGGCACGGTGTGTTGCGTAACCAGCAAGGGTCATTGTCATTTGACCCCCCGTGACCCACTGTTTGATTGACCCTGGATTTGGTTAATGCTTCAGAGCCTTAGCAGGAGCATAAGGTCAAGGTTCAAAGTGTATCCCCAACTGTGCTGCCATGGAAACGGCAGTGTGTGCTCTTCATATGGCTTTGTTTGGTTGTAATGGAGGATGGTTTTGCCTGCTCATTCAGAGATAAGTGGCTCTTTGTTTTAGAGGGCAGATCCCATATCTTCCTACCTGCCCTGAACTGAATGTGGGTGAATTTTGTAATGATAGTGGGATTTTCTTTATTTATTCCACTTTCCATTATTGTTATCTTCGTGGGCACTCGTCCAAAGTCACACACACACTCTATGTAAGATGTATTGGCCTGGTTCATATTTTGTTTGCTGTTATAGTATCACTCATAATAGTGTCCCAAAGGACAAACATAAGTCCGGATCGTGTGTGTGTGTGTGGGGGGGGGGACGGGGGGGACGGGGACTACACAGATCCCTCTCTCTCTGTGCGACTAAAGCGTTGAGTCCGCCATTGTAGGCAATGGAAATACTCTCGAGATTTGTTTTCCACTTCCTGTTGTGACCGCTGGAAGGGTTTCATGGCAGTCAGCGCGGAGGCAGGAGTGGAGAAAAATCAATACTTTCAATGTAATGTGTGGCCAATGAAATAAGGGAATGATTTATGTAGGGATGACTGTTCCCCTAGATTCAGATGGGATTTCAGCGTGGTGTCCAGAGAAGTGGAGGGAGGGAAGGATGGATATTGGGGGTGGGGTCGCTGTGTTAGGGGGGCAATGCGATGAGATGCGGTCGTAGAAAGGGAATAGATGGAAGTATCTGATGCGGCGGCGCCTGTTAGTCAATTCTGCATTTTTTTTGTTTAGCGTTGCTACAGTTTATTGGTTTTTGTCATAACCTGCGATGCCCTTCTGAGTGTCCCACGTAATCCCAGGTCATGAGAGCAAAGATTGTCGGGACACACACACACACACACACACACACACACACACACACACACACACACACACACACACACACACACACACACACACACACACACACACACACACACACACACACACCAGGAGGCTAGCAAGTTGTGAACTACCAGCCAGAAAGAGCATATGTCTCCCTTCCAGATTAATGGAAGCATGAATATTGTGGTACAGTCAGAGTGGAGGGGACATAGGGCAGGAGGGTGTTAGGCTGTAGGGAGAGAGGTGGATGGAGGGATAGAGGGAGAATATGAGAGGCACGAGAAAACTGGCGTAGATCCAGCGGATAACCGACGGAAGGAGAATGTGGGCGGGAGAGAACAGAGCAAGTCTTGGAAGGGAGATGAAGTGTTTGCTAGAATAGCTGAGTTGAACACGCCCGCAAAGGATTCTACCACCATGCTACCAAATAACGACCATGGAGAAAGGGGTGTGTGTGTGTGTGTGTGTGTGTGTGTGTGTGTGCGCGCGCTTTACTGCGGTTGCCCCACCTACCCCTCCATCCTGTGAAGGAGGCAGAGCCCTAAGAAGAAGGGGGAGGATCCTCTTGTCTCAGCCCCCCAGCCCCCTAACACAGGCACACACACTTACACACACACACACTCCTCACACACGCAGCCCCTCTCACATACACACTCCCCACCGCCGCGTGTGAGGGAGCAGTCGCCGGAGAGCTGTGGATAGAGCTTGCCAGGTTCTGCAGGTGTCCCACCCTCTCTACACTATAAGCCTGGAAGGAGGTACTATATCGCTTCTTATTCCTTTTATACTGCCCCGGTCTGTGGTTAGTTTTAGTCTTTTTAAAATGACCTCTCATTTCTATTTCTTCTTTCCCCCGCTCCCCATTTAAGGCTTCTTGTGAGTCTGTAGAATCAAAGGGCTACCATAGCTAGCGGCTGCCTGTGAACTTGCATGTGGTCGTGTGTGTGTGTGTCTCGTGTGTGTACATATTGTTTACATGCCTAACTGTAGGCGCAGTTTCTTGTAACTTTAGATTTGTAGGGATTCTGTGTTGCTGCATGAGATTCTGAGATTCAGTTGTACTTCAAATGCTATGTTTGGCTCTTTTCTTTCTCAAAATGCAATTTTCTCACATTCAATAAGTTTAGTTGTTGATTTAATTGCACTTTAATATGCTTATTGCTGCTCAATTCTTGTTGGAGGGAGACGCAAAGCTTACTGGTGTGTTTTGCGTGCAGATTCTTCATAGTCCTGTGATATTTAAGTGGATTTACAAGTGGGCTGCCTCGTGTCGAATTTACATTTGCATGTAATATCTTAAAAAACGGCCATAATGCCCAGTCTCATTGAAATTATTTATATGGGGTTTTTCTAATGAGAGAGGTGGAGAAAATGGTTATCAATTTAGACAGTTGGAACCATCAATCACTCTCAACAGCAAGGCCATATTCATAGATTGTTGCCAAATACATACAATGATGCTTATATGAAACAGAATTTACTGAGTTAAATTATGCGCCATTTTGTACGACTAAATCAAAGGTAATACAACATTTGTATGCATTTGTTTTCTTCATATGAAAATAGATCTCTCATAAAAAGGTAACAGGAACAATACCAAAATTCTGAGCATGATGTTGTGGAGTGTTTGAATGGATAGGGGTGAGCGTTTTGGACTAGGTGTGTACACCCTGGGGAAAAGAAAATGATGACACCTTTTTTTTTTCACCTAAAAAGAGCTGCAGCTACAGTGTAAAACATCACCCCGAAATGTTCAATATGTTTGATGTAGATCCTATATATATATATATATATATATACGTGTATATATATATATATATATGGTGGGTATTTCATAGCTTCAGGCTATGATATTTATAAAAAGTGATCAATCAGTTTGTGATGAATATGATCATTGTAGCTTTATAGCTGGAAATGATCAAATGATGATTAAGCAAAAACAAAATCAAAATACACAACATTCAATATTAATTATGATTTCTGTTTGGTTTATTCAAGTTTTCTACAGACTTATTGTGTACATGGATTGCCATGTATATTAGTAAGTGTATATTTTCAGTAATCCATTGAAAAGTAACTCATACTTCTACTTGTCCTGAAATCCCCAAATGAAGGCCATTCTGACATGTTTACCCAGCAAATCTGCTCCTCTTAACAATAACACCTCCTCGACCCTCTTCCTCACGTAGATTCAAGGCAGTGTTGTAGCCCCCTCTGTTTGCTCGGTATTGACCCATTAATAGTATTATCCACCGAGCGTGTGGCATGGCCTGGGCTGCATCTCTCCTGGGGTTTGGATGGTCAGCCCCCTCTGGCCACAGTTTGGCCAGCGGGCCCTCGACCAATAGGGACCAGAGTGGTGGTCATCCCTCAATCTCCCCTTCCTTTCACTGTGGAGGTCACGGGGGTCAAAGGGTAATAAGTTTAACCCCAGGAGGGGTGAGGAGTCAGGGGTCACACAAAAGGCTATAAGGGAGAGAAAAGAGCTTGCATCATTAATCAGTGGCACTGCTGGTTCTGGCGGTGTATCGATGGGATATCCTCGTTTCTGCCAATCTTGTTTTGCATGGCCTACTAAGCACATTGGTGTGGAAATCCTGATCAGTGGAAATCAGCATATAGGCCCATCCCAGATTTAAGAAAGGGGAATGGAAATCGTCTGCAGTTGTTCAATTCAGAATTTCAGAGTGCGGAATAGATTTGTTTGCTTGTGTTCAAATTGGTTAACCTCACTTTGCTTTTACTTCCATTTACTAGATGTTATTACACTCTGAGTGAAACAGTCGCTTTACCATTTTGACATGGATACAAACCATTAAAGAAATGCCACCGCCTACATTATTTGCACCTTTATGTATACAAACAGCCAATTTGACTCGGCACTTTTTAGTTTCACACCCACCCAGCCCTCCAAAAAGCTGAGGGACCATCTGTCCGTATTGATCTTAAAACAGTGCTTCTTTAAGTTGAAGGATAAACCGATTTGTTCTCTGAATGACGCCAATGTGTAGGTCTCAAATATGTCCGAAATCAAGCCAGACGTCTCAAATGATGCTCCAAACATCTCAAAGGTAGAGGTGGGACGTTTCGCCATACGAATCGTTGCAAATAGTGCTGTGCTGATGTTTTAGCCTCCCCCTATCCCTGTGGTCTCCGGCCTGCCCTGGCTACTGTTAGCGATGTGTCAGCATTAAGCCGGGACCCTGCCTCGCAATCTGCTAGGGCCGCGCTGGGGATGCGGCCAGACTGGCCCCCCGCCAGAGCAGCCTACCCCCCCCCCCCCCAATCGGGGGGGAGTGGGGGGGGGGGGGGGGGGGGGGGGGGTTGTGACAGGAGGATGGATGAAGAACGTGGTGTGCTCATACAGTATGCAGTATACTGTGTACCGTAGTGGCCAGTATTCATTACCATCTAGAGGGACATTCAATCCATCTAGGAGTTATTCTCTGTGCGAAATGCAAGGGGATATGGAGGGGCAGTTCTGTGGATTCTGTGCATTGCCACTTAAGGGGTTTGTGTGAGGAGGAGATGTACATGTTGCGCTGTCAGCTATTGCATAGAGAGACGCCATCAATCACGAAAGCGACGTGGTCTGCATTGCTCTTTACCTCTGCTTGTCTGGCTTGGGACTTCCATCCCGTGGGCTGAAATTGCACCGCACTGTAATTGTGTGTGCAGCCACCCCCCGCCCCACCATTCTTCCCATGTCACATGCCTTTTCCTGTAGTTTTGCACTCTTAACTGTAGCTCATGCTCGTATTACTCACACTACATATTCATCTAGTGCACTCTTGCCACCTGTGAAAGGTGCAGCCTTGGATTAAATGGATGACTACTCATGTATTTTGTGTCCATCAAAGTTTCATGCACCAAGAATCCTGGAATGCTTCAAGGATTTTGTTGTGTGCATAACTGTTGTATTTATTATGATTATAGTTCTTCAATATGAGAGGAATATCAAAGAAAAGGACTGGTGTATGGGAACTTTACAGCATTAGTTGGAATTACATATTTTTATTGTAAAAGTTATTTAATTATACAGTTGGGTACGTGTGTCTCTGCATGTATGCCTGAATATATATTTAAAATAAACGTACACTGATACACATTTGTTGAAGTAGCCGACAAGCATAAATGAATAACTAGAGGCACTGTATAGGTTTGGGCAACAGGCCACCTGTGTTTGACAGCCCAGAGAGAGGGCCTTGGGGTTTGGATAAGGGCTGGGGGAGCTCAGACGGAGGTGTGTATGTCTTTCGTAATGGTGCTGAGGGTTTGGGACAAGGTGTGGGATTAGTGGCAGGTGCAACGGCCACTAATGTGATAAAGGCTCACATCCAAGGCCCCTTCACTGAGATATGCTTTGGTCAGCTCAAATGTTCACAGAAATGTTCACCGGCTTTTTTTACGAAACCGGCAAAGGGGCTTCTAAGTTCATCAATGATTTACCCACGCTCCCAGAAATCAAAAAGGGTAAAACAGTTTTTTTCTGTTTAGAATACTACTTATTTTGTGGTACACAACAAATTAATAAGTAAAACAGAATCTGATAAAAAATAATAATATGATGCCTTAAATTAACAGGAGCATCCGGCAGTATTCCTCTCTGAGTATCCTGGCCTCTGGCGGTGCCACAACAGCTCCGTGGCTTTGGTTGTCATGGAATGCTCTTTGCAAAGGTCGCCTATTACCGCATGCTATGTGGAGACGTGGCCAACGAAGCATCCAATCACTTGCCCTGTAAAACAGACTAATTAGGCTGTTTACCTCTGCGCTGTGGCGTCGAGACGGCCATCCGAAATCGCAAAATTGTCAATCCCGCTCCGAAAAACCCCATCGACATAAAACAACACCATACTTTAATGAAAAGAAAAAGGGTGAGTTAACATTTTAGCTCCTTCCCTCTTATCCCCCTAACAAAGTTGCTGCTTTTTAAATTGGCTGGTGTGTTTTCAACATGTGGTGCTCTAGGTGGCCAGATGAGGTGATTAAAGGATGCCAGGGCTTCAGTCAGGCCATAATGAAATCCATGGCAATGAACGAGACCGCAGAACGATGACACTTGACCCCCATCCGCAGCAGAACGCCACTTACTAAAATGCCAGTGCCTTAAATTAATCCCCCAGTAATTTACAGTGGCCCGGCATCAATTTACATTTAAATTGCGGGACAATTGCCACCCCCCCAGTTATTGATACCCCGGCACCCTACGACATCGTAGTCATTGTTTTGCTGTATGTGTGTGTGTACGTCGCTGTGATATGTATCGGCGAAGGTATACTTGATGTGTTGTGTGATGTGAGGGAACTCAAATCTTAATAAGGGGCAGTAAACGTTGTGCTGACAAACACCCTGGATGGCTCCTTCGGCTCATTTCATCTTCCAACTGTATTGCCTGGGCCTAAGAGGCAGCCTGCAACACCAGAAGGATTAGCAATTTAAAAACTCTTATTCTCCATTGTCTTAAAAGTGAAGGGCTTCATTCTAAAAAATGAACTGCCAATTCTAAACGACAGGATTGTTTGGCAGCTGCGTACGCTTACATTATCTGTGTGTTGTGGACCGATTTCTCTCTACCTTATTGTTTGGTGTGTAAATATGAGTAATTGTTTTTCTTTTAAGGTTGAGTACTCGATGTTAGGGTGGCTTATTTAATGAACAGTTGCGTTTTTTGCCAACTGCATGTTTTTGTTGTCTATAAAACCTACAACAATATTATATTAATATATATAAAAAACAGAATAATTGTGTCTTGTGCACAGCTTTTGTGCAGCTTCTACTCTTCATCCTCCCTTAGCGCCTCATCCCCCGATCACTCTATTTTTCTCTTTATCCTGCCTTTCCTGGCGGTTGGCATTGGTTCTTTCCCATGTACTGAAGGGTGTCTCTGAGAAAGGGCCTCCAACAAAATACACATGTCACATCGGCTCAAGGCCATCGGCAATTGTTCTTAGGCAACGTGCACCTCCAAGAGGTCATGTGTGTGTGTGTGTGTGTGTGTGTGTGTGTGTGTGTGTGTCTCTCTCTCCCAGCATGTCCAGTAAAAGTGAATGGGGCCTAAACAACAGCCACCCCACCCCCACCAAACACTCATTGACAATCTACCACACATGCTATTCATACACATCTGCACTCGCCGGTGTTCGCGCTCTGATATGCACTTTTATTAAATATTTTTTTCCCAACATGCATTTGCTTCCACTCGTCTAAGTCCGAACGGGCCCGTCAACAAACAGTACAATATAACCCACCAGGAGGCCCCTTAGAGACTCATTTCATAATTTGCTAGTGCCCTAACCCATTGTACCAGGGTCCTTTGATAAATGTACCTCCGACTGATGCAGCGCGTCTCCTCTCTCTGGAGAGGCGGACCACTGCTTGGTTCAGTGGAGGGTGTCCTAAGGCAGAAACACTGGCTACAGGGCACCAGGGTCGTCTCTTGCTCTAACGTCGAATGACAGCTAACGGATGGGAGTGACACAGGGGAGAGAATAGCAGATGAAACCTCTACGCTGATACAATTATTATTATATTGTTGTCCCCTTGCCCCTATATTGTTAGGGTCAGTGGAGCATGGTGAAAAAACTGCAGGCTTCTTAAATTGACATTGATGCGTCATAGCGAGTGGTTGAAAATGGGGGGGGGGGGGGGGGGGGGGGGGGGGGGTTGGGGGGTTGTGTGTATGTTTCAGTCACAGACAGTGTAATGCCGACATTCTCAGTCCCCTGGGTTGGTCTTGATTCAAAAGGGATTTCCCTGCGAAAATGTCCCTTCCAATCAGACTAGATGGACACTGAATGAGCGATTCATGTTTTAAAGAAAATAGAAGTGAAAATGTGTTCATTGTTTGTCTGAAAACATGTCAATATTACTGTATGTTGTGTCCACTGAGAAATAAAAGAAGTATTTTTTGCCAAACGACAATTTGACTTGTGCTACGACAATGAATTAATTGGTTTAAATTAATTAACACAATTACAATCCATCACCTGAACAGATTTCAAAAATATAAGTGAAGGCTCCTCAAATATCAAAACTAGCTCCCCTTCAAACCTATGATGAGGTGGATCAAAAATATCGGTCCTTTCCTGGTTGGTTCTTTATCCCTCTGTCTCTCTTTTTTCCTCAGGTCTTCGTCTGGGACCCCAGATTCCTCCAAACAGCCCTCCCATCACTAAACAGGAACTGCATCTCTGCAGGTAAGAAGGGATTAAAACATAGTTGTGGGACTTCATTAATAAGGCAAATATTATGTAGTGCACTGGTAGGGTAGTATACTGGTTTTGCTGAAAGGCAGCTGTTCCAATGAAAATCAGACCTAGGTCTAATTTCCAAAATCACTTCAGTAAGTGCAAACTACTGTTTGTACACCCTTTAACCTAAACTAAACAATGGTTGCACATCAAACAGAATTCAACTTGTGGATATCATCTGCATTCACCTCTGTTGCAGTTTACTATACTAAACTGTTGAAGAAGTGGGTGGGTGAGTGTGTGTGTGTGTGTGTGGGGGGGGGGGGGGTGGTGCAGAGAAAAATATCATGATGTTGGGACAGATGGCATTTAGCTCTGGCTGTGCTGGACTCAGCGGGACCCAAAGCTTAAGAGGTTAGGCCTGTCAAAACCACTCTGTTCATCCACTACCTAACAAAGTGTGGACTGTCAGCCTGTTCCGTCTAATAAACTTGAGATTTTTTCTTTTGTCAATGCCCGAACAATTCATTGCAACTCGGTGACCCGAATTTCCCGACATGCTTTTAGGCTCACTGGAGAAAAGAAAAAAAGAAAAACATGGAACCTCATGGGGGTGAAAGATGTTTCAAATTGTTGTTGTTGTAGATTACAGAAGGGACTACAAGTTGGGATTGTAGGTTGTGCCTGAGTAATGCTTGGCCAAGATGGAAACTTTAGTCTTTTAATACTCTTTTAATAATCAATCGGATGGTGGAATAAAAAAGGATAATATGCTACTAAATACCTGCAAATATGCATATCTTTGCCCCAAATTGATGAAGAGGCAATCTGCATGGACATGGAGTAATAAGGATATGATGGTATTGAATTGTATAATACAGAAGGCAACCTATTGAGACAAACCGTAATGGCTTACGACATGCCTAGGTTATTGCATCTAAATATGTTTCTGAAATTCTGTGTATTTATATACAGATGTATTTAGACCTCTGCAAAAATATATATATGTGTATTGTGTAGCCGCACTTAAGGAAAATGTATTTGAGTGCAATTTGACCACAAGAGGGGGACATACTGTTACAAAAGATGGGGGACTCCATATAACCAAACAGATTAAACACTTTGTATTCAGAACAAACAAAATGCAAGGCCTAAAATAACAACTGATACTTTTCATAGAACTGTCCTGCATCATCCTCAAAATGGCTCTGAAATAAACATGGCCTTCCTTCTGCTGTGCTGTCAACTGATGACACCTATACGTCCCAACCCCCACCCAAACCCCAACCATCTCTCAATTTGTTTCAGTGTTTGATGGGAGCTCAGAGGCCGAGACCTGGCGACCTGCGACCTCAGTGGGAGAGGCCCGTGTGACACTTGACCCCTGACTGGATGTGTGGCTGACCCTTGAGGATACGGCGCAACAATGGAAGGCACGTGCCATGGCCTCATCACCATGGTAACAATGGACCTTTGGGGACGTGGGGGGCGGGATCAGGGTGGGGTGGTAGCTTTCAGGGTGTTCTGGCAGATCCATGTTAACCATCTGCTGCCAATTGACTCCGGTAGGTGCTACATTGTAGTGCACGTACCCACCGTGTGTGTGTGTGTGTGTGTGTTCTGTTTTTTATGTGTGTGTGTCTGTGTGTGTGGGCTCACGTATGTGTGTTTGTCCTGTTTGTATGTATGTATGTGTGTGTGTGTGTGTGTGTGTGTGTGTGTGTGTGTGTGTGTGTGTGTGTGTGTGTGTGTGTGTGTGTGTGTGTGTGTGTGTGTGTGTGTGTGTGCGCACACGTGTACGACAGATACAACCAAAGGGACAGACTGGGTAATCTCTGCAGGCAACTGTGATGGTGTGTTTATAAATCTCACAATCACCTGGAGAGATTCTGCAGTCTGTCTCATGATGCCCGATGGCGCCGCAAGCTAGCGACTCTCGCTAGCTAGCTAGCCCACTGTAGTACAATGTACTACACCATACTGTATTTACATGACTCAGCGAAATAAGTGATTTAAATCAGGGAGAAATTATTTTAAGATCAATTGTAGAAGCTTAAGTAATGTCTTAAAAATATAATATTTTATGTGGGGCGACAGTTGTTATTGTTATTGAGTAGAGCATGTTTCCTGCACTTCTAAATATATAAATAAATAACTGCCATCTAGTGGACACTTTTATCCAAAGCGTCTTACAATACTCTGACTGATGCATACATCCTTAGCATGGGTGGCCCTCAGTGGGAATCAAACCCCTAACCCTTGCACTGTTAATGCCCTGCTTTATACCGGAACCACACGAGCAAGACCTGCTACTCCATGGAAACTTGAAGGAGACAAAGTGGTCTTACGATGAACTAACATAAAATTTGTATTTATTTTGATGTGGTGTTTAGAACCTGCTCAACTGTCTTCTCCCTATCCTTCCAGTCCTTACCCCTTGTACATTACACCCTCATCCACCCACCCAAACCCCTAACATACTGGGTCCCTCAACCACCACCTCATCCAACCACTCCCCCCCCCCCCCCCCCCCCCCCCCTTGTCATCCTCTTCTTCACAAGTTCTGCTGCGCGTTGGTAAAATCTCAGCTGGCAACTGTGAGTCTTTCACTATCTGCACTCACAATGGCCGCTGGGATTATGCTAAACGTAGCGCGGCAGCGGCTACGCTGGCCCTGTCCGCCAGGCCCTGCAGTGATGCCCCCCACCCCCCTCCGAGCACACAGGAAGAGAAGAGGTGGCTCTCAATGAAGATGTCGCCACAATTACACAACATGGTTCACCCAAACTGCCTTTCTATGTTGGTCTCTCTCTCGCTCTCGCTCTTTCTTGCTCCACCCACCACAATCACAACCACCTCCTCCACCAACTGTAGCCCTGCGTCTCTCACCTTTTTTTTTTACCACACAAAACACATTTTTAAGTGCACCAGCCCAAATCTTTTTCGCAGCATTTTTCCTTTTTTCTTCTACATTGCATGGTCCATTTTGAATTTGCATGAATGAATTTCACTGATGCAAGAAGTTTCTGCTGCCATTTCTACTTACTCTGATGGACACTGTGTTGGTTGTTGTGTGTGTGTGTGTGTGTGTGTGTGTGAACTATTCAATGAGTTTATCCATGGGTGCCCCCCTTCCCATGAATAGGGTCGTCCAGAAGGGGTGCTGGCGGAGGGGGGGCATAGGGCGGAGCGTTCTGGTGTGGATGATACTGCATCAGGAACTGATTGGCTGATGCCTAGTGGCCAACAGTACCTGGTGCATTGCCTTCAGCACCGAAAGAAGCATCTCAAAAGTCCCTCGCTCGGTTGTGTGTGTGTTTTAGCTCTGGTGATGATGTGTAATGTGTGGAACACGATACCAAATTAAACTATGTGGATCACGCCCCCCCAGTTACAGTATGTGTTGCCTTCCGTAACCTAAGCAAATAAAGATGACTCTTCTGCCTTGCTATTCTGTGTGTGGTCATTGCTCATTTACTTTAATGTGATTACGTTGCGTGTTTTAGTCAGACACTGATTAAAGAAGTCCTTATTTTTTTCAACAAGTCAACAACAATTCTTATATCTTAATTAAACAATGTTTGCTGTGCACCAATGTGTTTGTGCTCACCACAAGTCTGTTTACTCGTGAGACTGGGTAACCATGACGACAAGCAATTTGTCAACAGTGCGTGTGTTACACACTGCAAGGTGTGTGTATGTATGTGTGTGTGTGTGTGTTATAGTGGCAGGGGAATTAGGTAATAATCATCATAGATGTTGTAAACCTCAAAGCGGTGCTTGCGTTGAGCCAAGGTCCAATCTATCACTCTGACATTTAAATGCAGCAAGTGTTTGTAGTGCCGTTCCGTACAGTAATTTTCTAGCCTGTTTACTAAGCACTAAATTGGACCCCTGGGTGCCTTAAGGTCATTCATCAACGAGATATGTTTGCAGAATATTTCAAAACTCTGCCTGAAAGTGTCCCATCTGCCAGCGTATCATTGGAAGAGGTTGCGCGAATGATCGTAGTGCACCTCTAGACCGCTCCTTTGGGCTTGATCGTCAATAGCCTTTTGCTATGGTGTTTCTTTTGTCTTCATAAAACAGACCCCCAAGGAGCATCTCTGCCCACTGTATCACTGTGCTGCTATCTGCCAGCATGAATTTAGTTCCAACGAGGAGTAGACAAGATGGATACGAAGTTCTCTGATCTTTTACTTCCATCAGGCTGGAAGTAACACTTTTTTTTAGATGACCATCTTTTTATTGTATTTCCTGTTTTTTTTATCAGTGCATCTATTTTTGTACATCTGTTTAATATGATGGGGAGTTCAATAAAGAGCTGAACTCTTGCACTTTTGTTATTTTATAGGATTAACAAATCATCACTTTTATTTGTTTCATTTTATATCATTTTAAACATTTGCTTGCACCATGTTCTGTCTTTGGGGAACACAATATAAAGTTCTACAATGCTTCAAAGACTTTCTAAATCTTTCATAATCAAGTTACAGATCAAGCAATGTTGATTGAACTTTGATTTGACTAAACACTTGGCAACTTATGTTACTTTGTAAACAACATATGTTCCAAATAAAGCTCCATTAAATACCTCCACCCCGCATTGTATTGCGTGTGTTTTGTGTCCTGGGGTGAGTTTGATTTAGCACCCATGTGGCATGTTGCTGAATACATCTGCACCCTGCTGTCCACAATCCACCACACCCAACCGGAGGTCAAAGGGTCAAGTGTAAAAGGTGTTGATGCCAAGTCCAACCCAGTTATTTTAGAGAAAAGGTTGCTGGCACACACACAAACACACACACACACACAACATAAATTGCTATCTGTTCATCCATGGGGAGTCCCGGTCCCCGTGCCAAGTCCAGCAGATGTTCCCGAGGTGCCGGCATCTTGTAAACACCGTGACATGTAGGCCTATTGGAGGATAATATACTGGTAGCCCATAGGGGTCTTCTTCAAGCAAACTCTTGTTATGCCACCTGCAGGGCAAGCTGACATGCCTTGCCTCCCTTCATTGCAGCCTCAAGAGTTAATTAAGATGCATTCTTATCACATGACAGATGGAGTTACAACGATATGAACAAATTCAATTGTGAAATATGATATCCAGAGCTATTAAGATGGACAATGATTTGACGTGCCTAGGTTATTACATCAATAATAATTGAATATGTAATACAATACAAAGGTCTAACATAGTACATTTAAATACATATTGTAGGCCTATCACGTGTAAACTCCTAAATGCAGGATAAAAAAAAAACTAAATCCAACTCTATATATTTTAAAGCGATTGTTGGACTTTGACAGTCTAGAGGGAGCCACGCTGCAGTAGCATCCAGATTAACGCGCAGATAGTGTGTAGGCCTATCTGTGTAACCGACTGAGAGATATCTTCAGATTTCCCACCGTACCCGGAGCTCAACCTGGCCGGTACACCGCCCACAACATTCCAACAGAACCGTATGTTCGCCAGAGGTTTTTGCACACCTACCATCCGTTACCACACTGTATCTCTCGCTGGCCAGGTGAAGACTATCCCGTGTTACGCACGTTCCGCACTTAAAACAAAAATAACGGAATATCGTTTTTTGTACAACCTCTGTTGAGGTAGAGAAGGCAGGGCAGGTACGTCTCCAAATTTAGACGATAAATACTTTTTGTTGACACTCGTATTTTAACCACACGGTGAACCTCGATTTCGTCCAAAAACTATAAATGTAATGATATTCTGGTCAATTATATTTATCCAGCCGTTTCTGTGAGTTAACAGATTCGATACACCCGTCTGACATAACAGGACATGTTTACGCAAGATCTGCGCGCATTACGCACTAACCCAATGGGAGAAAACAGCAGAAAAACACTTCACTCACTGAAGTCGCACATTCATTTGGAGCGATGCCAACATAAACATCGGGTCAGCAGCGGGAATTGTTAGGACTCGTTTAGCAATTCCACGAATGATGTAATAACTGGTATTAAAACGTGTGGGCTGTCAAGCACAAAATGATCGCGCGTACTGTATCCAATTGGCTCTCTGGTTTCTGCATCCATCTCTCTCAGTTCGACTCCAACGTTTAGCCGACATGCTTGGAATCTGTGTCTGCCTATGTGCCATCTTGTCTCCCGTCCTTACCCAGGATCCAGAGGAGCCAGTCATCTATTCGGTAGGCTGAACTTTAAATAGATTTGAATTATTTTTATGTTTTTATTTTTATGTTATTTTTGCAGTTTTAGTGAGTATCACACATTTGAAATCTTTTTGCATGCCCGTGTCTGAGGTGCAATTGTGTGTGTACTTTGATGCATTTCATTGTATCACGAGCTCACCAACATAATTAAGATAAATTTTGTATTTTTTTCCGCAGTGTACGGATGGATATCAGTATGATCCTATTCGGGAGCAATGCAAAGGTAAGACATGGTGAATTACAGCCTTGGTTTTGACTTCATATCGTACTTACCGAGTTTGTTCATGCCATTGTGTTAACTAACAATTCATGAAAAATGACTTTTCACCTTCTTGATTTCTTTCTTTTTCTGTATTTTCTTTATCTCTATCTGTGCTGTCTTTCTCTCTTTAAATCTTTCTGTCTCTTTTCTGTATCCTTTCGGTCTTTCTCTCTCCATCAGACATCGACGAGTGCGCCCTGGTGGAGGATGCCTGTAAGGGCGGCATGATGTGCATCAACCACTTCGGCGGCTACCTCTGCCTGCCCCACAACTCCCAGATCTATGTCAGCAACAACCAGGACCAGGGCGTGCAGACGGACATCGTCCGCCCCGTCGTACCCCCAGCCGTGGTTCCCCGGGCTCCGGGCCTCGTTATGACCGGCATCAACGCTGGCGGGGACAGGGTCTATCAGGGGTCCAGGGCCATCAGCTGCACCCTTGGGTTCGCCGTGGACGAGCAGAACGTCTGCAGAGGTAAGGACCGCGTGGCGCTTGGTTTGTACTGGGTGGTAGAGTTTGAGGACAGGAGAGACCATCCTTGATGTATAGTAGTGTTTGTAACTATAACTTGGATTTCACTTTAACAACAGTGCAGTACTGGAATCAGTTACAGTTAGATAATAAAGAAGCGGTCAAGTAAAGCACATTTACAGCAGGGTGTCGTTTTTGCAAGTATTGCTATCAACTATTGTTCTGTCAGGAATCACTCATGTCATAGATTTAACAATTTATTGCATAAAATGGTAATACAATTTAATTTGGCAGTATGGTTCCACTCTTTTCTGGTGCTCCCTGCAGGTTTTTAAGCATGACATACAGATGTCAGATACAGAATACCAACAGCATACCAACATTCAACAACAGGGAGCACTATATAATCCCCCATGGGGTACATCAGTTATCTCAAGCCATTGTGTAGGTCATATGTAATACAGAGCAGAACCAGATGGAGGCTAGGGTGTGGCTGTAGGCGAAATTCAGCTCAGAACACTTAACTTCGCAGAGTGTGTGTTTGAGATGGAAGGTCTTAAATTGACCGCTTATCAATGTACATGCGTTTGATTGGAACGCGTTAGCTGTCAGCTGATAGGGGGTGCATGACTAGAGTGTCCCACCAGAACTAGCTACGCCCATTTTCTGTTGAAACTTTTGAAGAGCCACATCCACATCCAACTTTTGTCATTTAACAATTTATTCTTCTGTTTTCCTAAGATGCCTTTCTAAATGTTGCCGTTTGATTGTGTGTTTTTGGCTCAGTTTCAGCTCCTTTAGAAACAAATGTCTGTAATTTGTGCTAAAATACAGACAGTACTCCCCTTAGCTCCAGGATGTTATCTGCTCTTTGATAGCCAGTGGGTGTGTTCCCAATTGTGAGGGTTCTTTGATCTTCGGAAATATTCTTCTTCACTCCCCCTCCCTCTTTCTCTCCCCCCGCTCACACACACACACATGCATACACAGTACACACACAACAACACACACGCACATACACCCACACACATACGCACACACATGTGCACACACAACAGGTGCGTGCAACTTATTCACCTTGTGCTGTGCCAGATGTTTTCCTGTGGCACCTCAGTTTCAGGTATATGTCTCCGTTATTATTACAGATGAGTCATTTTGTTTGGTGAGTAAATCAGTTGAGTTACTTAGATAAGTCAGTTAGATGGGTTAGTTTGTTGGGTTAGATTAGTCGGTTAGATAATTCAGTTAAATAAATCAGTTAGATCCGTCAGTCAGTCAGATCAGTCTGTTAGTTCATTTTTTTAACAACATGAGCTTAGCTGTAATAAGAGAGTTGGAGTCAGCTCTATATATGTAATCCAAGACCATGTCTCTCCACAGTGGAAGCAGGGAGTGGTGGTGTAGGGAGATCTGTGTCTCAAAGCTGCAGTGAAACTAACACATTTCATTTGACATCAGACTTAAGTGTAAGGAGGGTGTTTTATCTGTTGTTATGAAGCGAACCCTCCACACCAGTCCTCTCTTTCTTCTCGTTTGTATTTTATTGGAGTGTAAAACATGGCAATGTATCAGTGAGCTACAGGCACTAGCTGGTAATGATATAGCACTTATTCATTAGCTGGCATGCATGTTCAACACACTGTTGACAGGCATGCATGCATGCATGCATGTACGCGCGCACACACACACACACACACACACACACACACACACATTCAAACTTTTCAACACACATTTGTAACTGAGATGTAACAAATCTTTAAAAAGGACATTCCTCTGGAACAACTGGCATGTTGTTATACACATCTTGGTGTATTAGAGTGTGTACTTCACCCAATGGAGGGATAATGTCCCTGTTTAACATTATGTTATCGCCTTCATCCGGATGTTATTTTCCACAATTAACCAATTTGAATTCTACATGCTTTTCTGCATATAGGTTTCTTCTGTTCAGCTTTACATCTGTGTATGGTGGAACCCTCAGTGTTTTCAAATCCTTCTTACATCCAGGTTCACTTCTAGGGTGGATGTGTTGTGTGTTTAGTGTAAATTCGCCCTACTAAGAACCTGGATGACTCAGTCATACTAGTCGTGTGAAACGTAACCTGGTTATGAGTTTCTCACTCTTTTTTGCTTCGTCATGATTTTCCATTGATAGGATAAATGTTCAAGCAACTGTACACATCTCTTTCCTTAACATGAAACTGCTTGGTCCAAATGGTGCTACCAATGTGACTGTACAGTACATTTTGTTCTTTATCACTGTGAAATGAGTTGTTTTATAACTAATACTAAGTGAGGGGCTGAGTCCCCTTGGCCTTAAACGTGCACAGCAACACAGCATGTGTTGTTTTAGTGGCACACAGAGTATGATCTTTACTATTTAGAAGACAGCTTAATGAGGCTTTGCCTTTCCATGACCTCCCACCCTCTACATACACACACACATGCACAGACATGCACACACAAACACCAACACACACACATACATGCATGCACACACTTACTCACACACACAAGACGCATACACACACACGACGCATACACACACACACACACACACGTGCCTACGCGCTCACACTCAGACACACAGAGCTGGGGAGTGACCACTGTGGTTGGCTACCATATAAATGGCATGCTGTAGTTGTGTGTATTTGTGTCTAGTAGTGTGTATGCTTATTAAACGTTTTTCAGCGTCATGCTTACAAAAAGGGGGTAATTCATCAAAGTAGTCAAACTAATAATTTAGGGTAAATCAAAAGTGTCAGGAGGGCATTTTAATGATTCTTGTTTATAGAGTCAAGGCCCAAGTCGTCCAACGTGGAAAAACAGGTTTTAAAAACTTTACATGTGAGGACGGAACACACAAATCAAATGACTACACCTGATATTTGTGTTCATATCACGTCTTCACGACTTCTGATCCATCGTTTACCCCGTGATGACTAAAGTACGACTTGTGGAATGTCTCGTAGCGAAAATGTGCACTTTTGGCATCTATTTGTTTGAAATTCGTGCATAAGACACATTTCAGTGCTTCAGCGCTGTGGGTGACATGAAAAGACACGCCACTCCTATTTACCTGTCTGGCTCGCATGATGCATGCAGCGTTTTCCATCGGCATGCCTCACTAATTCCAGTCAAGCCCAGAGATGGTTTTACCTGCAACGCTAAGAAACACTCTCTTATATGGAATATGAAGACTTCTCTTTAAGCCCTCTCTGTGACAGTGAAACTTTTTTCCGTACACTTTTCCGTGTACGACTCAACACAAAAAAATGATTTTTTTCCCAGTCGGATGCAATGCCCATGGGAGGACTATCTCCGGAATGTCAGTTAGTTGGTGTTTGTTTTTTTCCGTTTGTCCTCCTCTCTCGTCTTTGGTGATGGGAGGAATTACAAAGCTGCCTGACAGTTAGGCAACCGATCGATCCGTGAGGAACAGGAATGCAGCACGGAAAGACCAGCGCCGTGTCAAGACACACACACACACACACACACACACACACACACACACACACACACAAACAAGACGCTGCCAACGGGTGCTTCAGAATTTGACCTTATCAGAGTTAAATCATTTGACAGCTCTCCTTGCTGTCTCATTTCTCAACAGTTCCGAAAGGAAGAACATGTTTCAGCCACCAATGGTTTTTCCCATCCATAGCCCTTAGAGTAGACAGTAGACACCAGCAATATTCCCCGATAGTTTACAGCTCAGCTGGGAAACCTCCCTCAGATGTCTTCCTGTAAGGGCGTTTGTTCATCTGTGATGGAAGATAAGGGAGGGGGGAGGCAGCAGAATAATTGTCTTTGAACGGGGAGGAGACAAGATGTCAGCAGGAAGATCAAGACCACAAAAGAGACAACATTAAAAACATTCATGAAAAGAAAAGTGGATATAGGGGTGTATTCCCCCCCACACACACACACACACCACCACCACCGCTGGCATCACAGAGACAAGACAAGATCAAACACAGGTACGCTCTGCTTGATGTGAGCTCTGCAGTGCTGACCCACTTATGTTCAGGGGTGTTACGTTGTCGAGCGTGGCGGAGGATGGCACGAGACACACCTGGTTGTCTCAGTTTAGCCTTCTGAACCCCCCTGCTAATAGCTGTGGTTTGCACGGCCTCCATCAACACAGCCCTGCAAGGTGCCATGATGGATAAGACACGCAATGGTTCTGGTGGAAGCAGAGAAAGTTCAAACTTAAGACACTGTGTGTGTGTGTGTGGAGGGGGGGGGGGGGTACGGTCAGTTAGTGTGTGTGTCTGTGTGGTAGGAGTAGGGCTAGGGTAAGTGTGTGTGTATGTGGTAGGGTTAGTGTGTGTGTGTGTGTGTGTGTGTGTGTGTGTGTTTGTGTGTGTATTGGTAGGGTTAGTGTGTGTGTGTCTTTGACCTTTGACCCACTAGGACAATCTAACCAATAATAAAATAAAATAAAACACATACATCAGAAGGATCCAAGCAATGTCTGGCTCTCTTGTCACACCAGTGGTGCTTGTTGTTGTTCTTGTGGTGGTTTGATGTGGTGTCTCCTCTCTGTGCTGTGCCCCAGCTGGTGAGAGAGGGGGGTAATGGTGATTGAAGTGGCTTTAATGTTGCTGTTGGTACAACTCTCTCGCTCTGGGAGGGAGGCTGCTGCTGCTGTCTCAAGCCAGCTGCTTCCTACTCTGACGGGCTCAACCTTGTTGCCTTTTTACGCTTACCTCATGATGGAAAAAGGACGCAGGAACGCTGTAAAATCACTGCTCTGGGCTGACCCTTTCGCACGCACAAAGCGACAGGAATCCCTCTCGTTGTTTTGTTGTACTTGGCATACGTTTTTCGGCGAGATCCCATTCGCAGTTCGTTATTTTTTTGTCTTGATCCGCGTTCACACCTCCTGCTTCCTGTTTGAAACAAGTTTGTCGCCACAGCTGTAGCTAGGCTGACGGCTCTCTGACAGAGTATGAACAGCTGAACGGAAAAATTTAATAATGAACATCTACTGTGTATTGATGATCGGAAGATGGACGATTTGGCACTTGGCTTCCCAAAACTTTATTGAAATTGCAAAAAGAAATTTTTTGAAGGGTAGAATTGTAACTGAAATACTTAAGATATAAAAAAAATAAAGACTGGTATTAATGTCACAGGCTTTCATGTTAGCAGGAATCCGACACCACGAAGGCTTGTGTTGTCATGGACGTTCTCTTCAACGTTGCGAAATCTGTTTTTATTGTCATAACATCTCTACTTACCCAAAGATATGATTAGCCAGCGTTCTTGGAGGACGAGAAGCGGACATCTTATCCAACACAGGAGAGGACTATCTTGAACATCTCCTTCTTTCCATCTTGGTGGTTCTGCGAACACATGACAGGAAATACTCTCAAGTGATAATTATAACAAGCCCTATCATGTCAGAATAAAAGTATGAGAAAAGAACATTCTGCATTTCTAATCCAAACACTTTTTCGGTCTCTGGAACTCAAACGCATTTATGGCTCGTTCGGCCCCTCACATGCAACATATACATGAATACTGTTACTGTTATTCACATGCACATACATAAATGATGAATGTCCACACTCAGAATAACTGTTTATGTGTATCACCTTCAAATTGGAGTCACTATACCTTATAACATTGTTTAAACTTGTAACTGATAACTTATTAAAAAAAGTGTTAATTTACATTAATTGCTTACCATAAAATGCATTCCGTCCAGAGGCACGTGCACATACCTTGCCTCGCACACACGCGGCCTGAAATGCACATGCATTCAGTCCCTCAACACACACACACACACAGAAACACATACACATGCACACACACACACACGCACACACACACGTCCTGAAATGCATATGTATTCATTCCCTTCCCATACACACCAACACACAGACTCACACACACACACACACACACCCCAAAAACAAAATACTCAGAGCTGTGGCCAACCCTCACTGCTCCCCTAAATCCCGGGAGGAATTAAGTCTTAATCTCCCTGAAACGCTGGGAGGTTGCCTGTGACATCACACGCAGCACAAACAGCCTTAAATCTCCTTTCGAACGAGCAGGGGAGGCCTCCGCCCTCTGGGTCCTGCTCACTCTTTCCCTCAGCATCTCCCCTCTGTTCTGCAGAGAACCTCCTTATGGTTCCCTGGATGTTATGTGTTGTACGTGGACATAACAACACAGAATGCTGCTCCGCCAGATAAATAGATCACAGTTATGATGGGAGAAGACCAGATCAAGGGTGAAAGAGACACAGAGAAGAGAGATAGTTAGATCATAGTTATGATGGGAGAAGACCAGATCCAGGGTGAAAGAGACAGAGAAGAGAGAGAGAGAACAAGAGAGATGGTACTGATAACCATCACATGAAATGATAATAACAATATGCTTTCTCCGTTCTCTCAATTGGGTGGCTTGTTGCGATTATACTTTTCCATATATGTTTAATTAGCTAATTTAAGTAGACATTCATTCATAGGACGTTAAACGTTGGCTGTACATCTGTGGACATTACAGTATTCTTATTTGTACATCTAGTGGACATTACAAGTCTACCATGTACACTAAGTGGACATCACATGTCTACTACATTCGCTGAGTGGGCATTACAGTAGTCTTGTCTGTAGATTAAGTGGATATTTAGCATGCACACCAAGTGGACATTACGGTAGTCTTGTCTGTAGATTAAGTGGACATTTAGCATGCACACCAAGTGGACATTACAGCTCTGGTGTGATGTAAGCGACAGGACCTTTACGAGAGCTTGGTGCTTGGTGTGATAGCCTACTCTGGGATTCAGAGAGAAAGAGAGGGAGAGGGGGAGAGAGAGAGAGAACCCCACCCAGCCATTCCCCTCTGACGCCTTTGTCGAAAGCATGTTGGCAAAGTTTTAAAGGTTGTAGTGACAAGGTAGCCGTCACCATTTCCCCGGGAATGATATATGGTGTTGAGTGGAGCACATGTGCTTTTATTTAGCGAGAGCTTTAAGCTTCTTAGAGGAGGAGTGGTCAAGTGGCCAACTTCTACTACATGCTGCAAGCTCCCTAGGAAGCACTGCTCTCTCCATCGTAGAAGAGAAGTATATTCTACGGTTTATCAGAAGCTGCTATAACATACGCATGAGTTTGTATTGGGTCCGTATATGTTTGTGTGCGAGGGTGTGGTCTCACAGGTGTGTGTGTGTGTGTGTGTGTGTGTGCGCACACGCGCGTTTGTACATGTTTTTGTAAATGTCTGCTAAGTGTGTGTGAATCTGTACATGTATGTGTGTATGTTTGCACGTGTGTGTGTGTGTGTGTGCGTGTGTGTGTGTGTGGTTTGCAATTGCTGATAGATGTCTTACATTGTTAAAGGAATGCCCACTGGCTGTGTGTGTGTGTGTGTGTGTGTGTGTGTGTGTGTGTGTGTGTGTGTGTGTGTGTGTGTGTGTGTGTGTGTGCATTTACGTGCGTGTGTGCATGCGTGTGTGATGCGTTGTCAGGAGACCACCCAGGAGAACTGCTGGTGGGCTCTGTGGAGCATGCACGTAACGGGTACATATGTGTTTATGTCGGTCTACGTGGGGGAGAGAGAGGTAGAGACACAGAGAGAGGGGAAAGAGATGGAGTAAAAGGTGTTTCTCTCAGGGGTTCCAGAGAGAATAGCTCTTCTTAATCACAAGCTACTAGCAGAGTAAGTGCTTGTGAGATTCAAGCTTAAAGCAGAGGTGTCATGTAATTTTGTACTATATCTTGCTGTCGCGATGTTTTCCATTACATTTACATGTCAGTATTTGGAAACATTTCTTCTCTGTGTTGTCTCCCTTTCATGGACTCCAAACAAACATAAAAACACCTGTGACAATGATAATTCTCCGCAAACATAATACATTCATAACTCAAACATCACATCTTTTCTTCATCATTTATCTGTAGCATTTGAAAATCACCTCTATTTCCCTTCTGAGGCCTGCATCTGTGTTCTGCTCACCTATCACAAGCTACCGCCATGGACTTAACCTGCTTATGTTGGCACAACACAAGGTTGATGGAGATTGTGTGTGTGTGTGTGTGTGTGTGTGTGTGTGTGTGTGTGTGTGTGTGTGTGTGTCAGAGAATACAAGAGGAGGGGCATCAACACAATGAGATTTTGAAATGTACACATCTATCCTTGCAACCATGTGTGCAAGCATGTATATACACACACACACACACACTTGCCCACACAGTCTCTCTCTCTCTCTCTCACTCACTCACTTACTCACTCACTCACGTACTCACTCACACACACACACACACACACACACACACACACACACACACATTGGCACACATTCTCTCTCTCTCGAACACACCCACACACACACACAATCCGTGGCCTTTCCTGCTGTTATCAGAAGATAAGATCTGCCAGCTTCTCGCCACGCCCAGCGGCTTGCAGGGTAGGAGCCCTTTGCTTCCAATCTCTATTCCCTGTGCTCGTCCATGTGTGCAAATACAAACACATGTGATTGCTGCAGAGATTATTATATCTTCAACTTCTTCAACAACTAGTTAATGTTTTTTGTATCACAATAGGTGCAGAGAGACCAAGTGCATGAGCAGTCATTCATGAAACCTTGCTTTCATTCATACAGACATATAGAGATGGCCACCGTTGGTCCTTTGGTTGACAAACTGTGTGTGTGTGTGTGTGTGTGTGTGTCTGTGTCTGTGTCTGTATGCATGCCTCTGTGCGCACGCATGTGTGTGGCAGATATCGATGAGTGTGCGACGGGCAGACACACGTGTGGTCCGGAGCAGACATGCCTGAACACCAGGGGGTCCTTCACCTGCCAGTGTGGACAGGGCTACCTCAGGAACAGAGACCAGTGTGTCGGTGAGACCCCCCAGGGAGGAACTGCCTGTCTCTGATCGGTTGTCTTCAGCACCCCTGTGACGGGGGTGGTAGTGGTGGAGGTTAAATCTTAAGATAAATCGATCAATTACCATTGATAAATATGTTCTGCTTGGTCATGTATGTATATATAATAGTAAAATATAATAGCGTGGATATACCCTGATGAACAAAATGCGCGCAGGTAAATGCATGCAAAACTAGGCAAGTGAGAAAGAACTATAAAATAATCATAAAAGCGTCTATAAAGTGAGTTTTTAAAATTGGAAACCAAACGGGAAAACCAAATGGAAGCCGTGTGTGTAAGTGTGCAAGCATATGTGTGATTGTATGAGAGTATATGATGTGCATATGTGTGTGTAAATGCATGGCTCTCATGCGTGCCTGTGATCTGCAGACAGGGACGAGTGTCTCCAATCCAACTACTGCATGCACCGCTGTGTGAACCTCCCCGGCTCCTACCGGTGTGAGTGCAACACGGGTCACAAGCTGGCCAGCAACAACCACAGCTGCGTTGGTGAGTCAACACCTACACCAGTGGTCCCCAACCTTTTTCGCCCTGCGACCCCATTTCTAGCTCAACGTTTTTTGCATCTGCTTCTACACAAATTGTTTTTACCCAATCAACATCTGCAGGTAATATCAATGTCCCGGTGCACGTAATAGCATCACTCTGCTACACGCTAATTGATTAGTAGTAGTTTGCTCGTGGCTATGAATCATTAAGCAATCAGTCAACTAAAATGCTCAAATGGATCATCAAATATCTTTAGCTTATTTCAGCAATCTCCAGTGACCTAGTATGTATATCAGGGGACCCCAAGTGGGGTCCCGAGCCCAAGGTGGAAAATAATTTACCTATACAATGGCTCTGCATGTTGTGCTTTGATAGGAACATCCAGTAGGAACATTTACAAAAACCTGAAAAAACATTGTAGATCTTTTTTTATTTTTGAATGGAGAGACAATATAGAATCTTCCAATCAAGGCTTGCGTATCCTCCTGACACTAGTCAGTTTTCACCAGTACCATATAATACAATACTTGCAATATAACACAATAGTAAAGGCGCTAAGCTGTTGCCCTTGTTTATGGCGTTGTCGATTGAAAAGGAAGGAGAGGTGTCCTAGGAATGAGGAGGTGATGTTTGTGTGTAACATGTACTGTTTACCTATCATCGCCATTGTTTCCTAACTGTCAGAGATGTCCCTCTGACATCTTTCACTGAAAATGTTGTGCTTTGATATGATGGACTGATAGTCAGTCCAGTTATTTATAATAAGAATAATACCTCAATCATTTTGAGGAAACCCATGGACAAGGAAATAAACCCAAAAGCATTCAGCAGTTAAAATGAGACCGGTCCATAGGTCAAGGTCAAGCTGAGTCTGAAGTCAGTGAAAAGACAATAGCAGCAGTATATTACATGGTTTCTCTCGTAATGTCAATCTAGTGCCTAATGAGTCCACGTCTTTTGTTTTCAGACCTGAATGAATGTGAGTTGCAGAGCCCCTGTCAGCACCAGTGTTACAACCTGCTGGGCTCCTACCTCTGCCAGTGTGACCAGGGTTATGAGCTAGCAGGAGACACCATTTCCTGTCAAGGTGATGCCTACGCACACACACACACACACACACACACACACACACACACGCATCCACGTACACATGGAACAAACACTATGATTTATGAATTATTCTGGGAAGAAAATGTTGTGTGGTCATATACATGTCATCCGTTTGTGTGTGTGTGTGTATGTGTGTGTGTGTGCGTCTCCATCCATGCGTCTCCTCCTCTCTCCCAGACATCGATGAGTGCAGCTTCTCCAACTACATGTGTCAGTACCAGTGTATCAACACCCCAGGGAGCTACTCCTGCCAGTGTCCAGACGGCTACCAGCTCCAGGGAACCAGGCTGTGTCAAGGTACCGCCCCCATCCTTGGTTCCCTGTATCTCTGTTGGTCTTCACCCTTGTCAATCTTTCTCCTAACATCTCCTATAGGACTACGATGTCGTCCTACCTGCTCCTTAATGACCTGTATGCGTTTTATCCAAAGCAGCTTACAGTGAATGCAGATGCACGTCATTAAGGAACAGGTATGGGTTAGGCATCTTACTCAACGGTGCCTACAGTCAAAAGGTTCTGGGTTTGAAGATGCTTAATGCCCTACCTCCTTCTTACATGTATATAATATAATTCACTGGAAGTTGCTTTGGATAAAAGCATCAGCAATGGTACTAAATAGTAAATACAAATAGTAGGTAGTGGGGCTTGACTTCGGAGATTGAACCCGGACACCCTAGCTACTACAAATCTATCTAGCCCCCCAACTCCTTTTCTATAGCATTACCTCAGGGCGAGCTTGTTGTAAACCACTGCACTGCACTGCCCCCAGAAATCCCTGGCTATAAGGTCATGGAAAGAAGCATGGCAAGAGGCAGAGGAGGCACTGTGACCTTGTATTTCCCCCGCTATGTCATCGCTATGATGTCATATTTACGATGTTGTTTCTCGCTAAGTGGGGACATTTACAGCCCAGAACTCCTCTTCAAAGGGGAGCTGTTTTCTTTCTTTAATTATTTCTTCCCTATCCCTCCCGCCTCACCGGTCCCTCGGTTGGTCAGGTGAGGGGCAGCCATGATTCCGCCCTCTTGTGTTCCTGTGGGACCTCTTGGGATGAATCTTGTGGTGAATTGTGGGGTTCCATTGCATGCATCTCTTTCTATGACACTCCAGTATTGGCTATTTTGCTAAACGGATCCCTAGTATTAGGGATCCCCTATACTGCATTGCTCCTCTGGGATTAATAAAGTACAGATCTAATTTAATCTTCACGTAGTATATGTGGAAAGGTTCAAGGTTAAGGATAAATTAAATTTATCCCAGGACAGTACAATTATTTAAAGATTTGCCAACATTTTAAAATAAGAACTACAAATGAAAACCATGCCTGGAATATTAGGTATAACCTTCGGTCTCTTGGAACCTCAGCCCCACCATATGAACTATGACCTTTAAGGAATCAGAGACATCTTTACTACTGCACTGTTTTTTAGATGACTTTGTTTTGGTATGTAGAAGTCTGTGTTGTTTTTGCAGGATATGTTAAGCTGTATCTATTTCTGACTCTCGACTCTCTCTGACTCTCGACACTCTCTCTCCCTCTCTCCCTGTGAACCAGATATAAACGAGTGTGAGAAAGGCACCCATGATTGCAAGGAGGATGAGATGTGTTGGAACTACTACGGAAGCTTTCGCTGTTACCCTAGCAACCCCTGCCAGGAGCCCTACATCAGGATCGGCGAGAAGTCAGTTGGACCACATCCTCCTCTTTTGCTTTTAACTATTTAACCCTGACCGCATTGCTACACAAATCATTAGAGAGGCGTTACTTTAGAGGCAGGATACTCCTTACATATATCATGTTTAAAATTCACTTTAAGTTGCTTTTCCATGGTTTCTATTTTTATTGAAATCATAAATGATGAATTGTCCCTTTCTCTCGCAGCCGTTGTAGCTGCCGCTCCCAGACAGACTGCCAGGGTCTCACGCCCTCCATCATCTACAAATACATGAGCATCCAATCGGATCGCACCGTGCCGTCGGACATCTTCCAGATTCAGGCGACCAACATGTACGCCAACACACACAACACCTTCAGGATCAAAGCAGGCAACGAGGCCGGGGAGTTCTTCCTCAGAGTAAGAGTTTACTCAACAGTCACTTAACTTACATTATCGCAAATGTTTCCAACAATGTTCAAAGTTCCTGGGAAATCCAGGAGAGACCTAATGTATTGATATGATATTTTAAAATCGATCTAGCTTACTAAGATGTGTAACTATGACAAGTGGCTCGTGCCAGCCACCAAGCTAATGCATACAGTAACGTTATAACGTTACAACCCCATTCAACACGCTCATAAAGTTATTTTTAGTATGATTGTTTTAAACACGTACGACAGTGCTGGGCTACCCCACAATTACATTTGCCACATCCATCCATCCATCCATCCATTCATCTATCAATCCATCCATTCATCCATCCATCCATCCTCCCTTTCTCCCATCCTTCATCCACTCATCCGCACCCACCAGCGTTCCAGCAACATGAGTGCCATGTTGGTGATGACCAAGCCTCTGAGCGGGCCCAGCGAGCACGTGGTGGACCTGGAGATGATCACCCACCACATGACCATGAACTACCGCTCCAGCTCCCTTCTGCGGCTCACCGTCATTGTGGGGCCCTACGCCTTCTAAGCCTGCCCCCTCACCCAGGGTCCTACCAGGCTAGCCTCCTAGCCCTGCCAAGATACAGACACACAGCTCAGCATTAAAGATAGATTCATAGCCACAACCAGCATAGCTTTTCCTAAACAGCAGAAACATCCCCAAAAACCTAATCAGACCAGGACAATCAAATTCAGAACAGGTCAGGCCAAGCCAGTTTGTGCTAGAACATTTCAGACCAAGCCAGTCCATGTCAGAACATTCCAGAACAAGCCAGATTATTCCAGACCAAGCCAATCCTAGTCAGAACAGGCTTGGTATGACCAAGCCAATCCATGCCAGTCCAAACCAGAGTAAGGCCAGAACAAGCCCTGTGTCCACTAGGCTTTTTCCTCTGTGCACGGTGAAATTAAATCATTGTACTCCTGGAATGAAACCATTTTAAAGCAGTGAGGAGCATTTCAGTGTAGCATGGATGCTTCATAGCACTTGTGAATCGAAGCCCAAATACATCTCAGATAAAGCACACTTACAAAGCGTGGAAGCATGTTTGGTGGCTGTATTGCAGCTATTCAATAGGGAAAGTTTTTTATTAAAGAGACCGCAGCCCATGACAATGAAAGCTTATTGGACACACATCCAAACAGGGATGCATGTATTCTCATCGGAACTCCCCGATCTTTTCATCTTTACCTTAAGCAGCTGTACATAAAATATAGATATGCTTCTCTTAAACAGCACTAACATAGCTTACCCCTGGATCAATAGCAATGTTCAAAAGCCTCTTCTAGACTTACAATGAAAAGATACAGAGTGCATTATGGGTAAACTTAAAATATAAATGCAGCACATACCAGTGAAAGTGTTGCCAGCACAATTTGCCCTTTCATTTGTTGTCAATGAAATGCCTTTCAAGAATTGAGGAGTCTATTATACAGTTTCCCCATTCAGTCTAGGAAAGTTGCGTGTGTTTATACTCACGAGTAATTATTTCCAGAGCTGTCCAAAAGGGTAGAATTGTATTCTTTGGTGTCCTGTGTTTAACAAATAGAAATAATAGTGCCTTATTTGTGACAACAGGCTTGCTGCCAATGACCTTTCATTCATCCCCAATTCATGCGTATGCGTGCACGTGTTTCTATGTGTGTGAGTGATTGTGTGTTGTGGTGTGATATGGAATAACGGATGATAATGAAAGATTGACGGAAAGTCTGAGAAGTTTTCTCCTACCCCCAGCCCCTGTTCGTTGGGTAGATGTCGCTGATCTGTTTATGTATTTCTGTGATGCCATTTTATTAACCTTTGGTTATGAATCTTTCCTGAACTCTAAATGTTTGCTCAACGTCTCCTTGGGCCACAGAGGCAATCACACATTCAGCCAGAGAACACGCTCACGAAATGATGGCATACGTAAAAGCTTGGCGCGCTGCTTCTCCTAGCTCATGTTTTAAAAGCCACTATGGACCACCGCTTCGGTGCCACAGTCAACAAGTCAACCGCTCTAAAGTCTATGCCAGTCCACTGGTTACGTTCCTGCTTGCCTGACAGAGATATTAACACGTGTTGCCCCCAGTAGCTGGCTCACACCAGACACACGCGGGATAGCGAAAGAGTTCACATGAATGCCACACCACCACTCTCCAATGCGGCCCGACTTCCTAGAAAATGTATCAGTGTCTTCATTCTTCCGCAGAGCTTTTGTCTTGTCGATGAAATATTCATATTGTACACTGTAGACAAGTAGCACTGAAAAAAGGAAACACGCCCAACTACTCACCACTCTCTTATGTTTATTTTTCTGGAATTATTAATTATGTTTTCCTGTGGCTAGCTGTGAGCATGCATAATTGATCAACATGGGAATTGTGCCTTATAAGTATACACAATGCAACTAGCAGGCTTATTTAGTCATTCTACCCACTCTGTTATTAAAAACTTTCAAAAAGTTCATTTCAAATACCTAAATGTGTTTGTTTTTGTATCTCTCCTGTATTTAAAACAGCCAATATATATTTTTTCCACTTGTATCTTGAACTGAATACTCATAGGAGCAAAGGTTATGTTGTTAAATAAAATATGATGGAAAAGGGGACCGACCCGTGCTGTTTTCTTTTCAGCGTTCACAAACTAAAGAGATGTATACCTCGGAGGAGACATTGAGAACCGCGTCGCGAGGGGCTGTTGTGCACTAAACCTGTCAAGCTCAATAACATCTGTCTTCATATGTAATGGAAAATATACTCAGGTTTTATTTTAATTTTTTCTGTAGCCCTTTTCCACGCTTCTGGGAAAAGGTGAAGATGACATCATGGGAATCGAATGATGATAAAGTCAGTGTAATACACAATGCCCTGGCTATCATGTCTATCTTGTTTAGAGCAACCCTGGGCCAATAGGGTGTTGGCGGTGTAGTCATGTGTTCCAATACAAAAGTGGGCCCTTGACCAAATGTGACCACACATGAATATAGTATACATACATATAGGCGGAAACACACACACACACACACACACGTATATAATCTGTAATTGGGTGTGTTTTTCGGTAAATTGTTACTCAATCACTAAGCTGGAAAGACGCTTAAATGGGCCCATGTGTTGCAGTATGATACACGATGTGTCACCCTTGTCCCTCTATACCTCCCAGCCCACCCCCTCCACACACACACACACGCACACGCACACGCACACGCACACGCACCATGTTGTGCTCCATGCGCGGTCGAGCTTCTCGTGTGTCTCTGCTGTTCACGCGTGAGATTCAAGCCCCGAGAGACAACACGGAAACAAGCAACCACCTCTACAGCAGTGACTCAGTTCTTCCTCCCAGTTCCCGAGGAGCACGACAACACTTTCTGTATCTTCATGTTCGTGATTAATATTCCACAAGAGGAGAAGATTTTGTATTTTTTTTTCGGAAAAGTTAATCTCTCCGTGTAGCGAGACATTTACGATTTATTAAAGACATCAAAGCCCCGGTCGCTGGCCGCAGTTCAAAGAGGGGAAAACAAATGATGTGTTTAGGCGGGTTGAGGGTTTGCCACCATCTGTCAACTCCTCATTCCAGCATGGCGGTGATGCAATGAAAACATATAGGATAGTTCTCTCTTAATGTTTTGTTGTGGCTTCTGCTAGGTTTGCCTCCCAGAGTCCGACATGTTTTAAAAATACTTAGAGACACATACAGAGTATGTCTATGTTTAAGGCAACAACATTAAAAAGAAGGCACTTGCACAATTTGTAAATGTAAAAGTTGTCTCCACAATCACTCGTAGTGTGGAAATCTGCTGACCTTGAATCCCGAAGGTGTCTTTGTTTATACTCTGTACTGTATACAAGCTGTGTGGGACAGGTTCAGATGCCCATGTCCGCATGGACAACGTGCCCATGTGCAGAGCAGATATACACGTGAGCGACAGATGGAATACTGAATACCTGAACGATCCAAACAGGCACGTTTACCTTTTATTTTCAAATGTTTTTAATCCTCATGCTGTTGAATGGTAATCAGAAGGTCTGCAAGTCAGAAGTTGACAGAATTGACAAATAACTGTTTGTCTCCTTATGTTTGTCTCATAAGGAGACAAACACTAAATAGTATGGGCTGCACTTCCTCTCTCCCTGTCTCTCTTTGTCTCTCCCTCTCTCTGTCTCTCTTTGTCTCAACCTTTCTCCTCTCTAGCTCTCTCTCTCTATACCTTGCTTTCTCTCTCTTGTTCTCTCTGTCTATTTATCTGTCTCATTTTTCTCTCACTACCTCTCTGTCTCTTTCTTTCTTTCTCTCTCTCTCTCTCTCTCTCTCTCTCTCTCTCTCTCTCTCTCTCTCTCTCTCTCTCTCTCTCTCTCCTGGGGGGTTTGTGCAGAGTAAGTAAGATAGCCAGGGTGGATTCAGGAAGAGGTGAGAGAGTTTTTTGGACAGTATTTGAGACCGGAAAGATACAATGGGGGTGAGATCACCTGTTACCACTGGCACAGGAGTGACAAAGTTACAGTGGCACACTCACACATACACACACACACATCCACACACACACATACGCACACACACAACAACACACCCACATCCACACACACATGCACACATACACATGCAAACATTCACACAAACACATACACACATACAGAAACCCACACTGACACTTAGACACACACACACACACCTCCCCTATTCAAGTACACACAGGTGTTCATGCGAAGTGTCTTCACGGTGATCTCCATGAGCACGTTTCCTTGCCTGTTGCCACTGTATGCCAGCTGTTAACCATGTGACGACGATCGTAAAGGAAAACACACAGCAAAAGAAAACACTCTTCTTGCAGGGTAACCTTAAGCACACAAGCCGTCGCGAGGAGCCTTTAGTGAGCTCAGAGGACACTATGTCTCCTGGAGGTCCCTATCTGATCTGATTAAATTCCTATGTACTCCAGAGCAGATTCTCTGAGATGGGCCTTGGGGTGCAGTGAATGTAATTATATCCTGACAATTATTGGGCCCATTCCTTAGAGAGGGGTTTGCTTGGTGGCGATGTACCACACTGTCTTTTTAAAGCTTTTCTGCAGAAAGCAGAACATAATTACACCATAACAAAATTATATGGGAAACGCGATATGAGAGGATGATCATTATCTGCAGATACAAGAAATAACACTTTCCTTTGTTTCCCTGTGGTACTATATATGTTTGGTGCACTGCTTCTTTTGGAAAGTAGCAGTATTATTATATTATATTATATATTTATATTCATTTTGCTGGGATAACATTTATCCACTGCAGCAGAGGGCAAATCGTGGAATCTGGAACTCATGGCAACAGTTAAACATAAGGTAATGCTATCCCAATCCCATCTTGCTATAAGTGTTCATTTATTTGGAATAGAATTAAGGGGATCAGCCGTTGCCATGACGCCTAAAATCCACCCATACCCACCCCCACACACCCCCCCCCCCCCCACACACACACACACACACACACACACACACACACACACACACACACACACACACACACACACACACTTCAGAAGACTCTTAATTTCAAAAGTTCAAAGTAATAAAGAGACAAAGAAAGGCCAATTGGTCATGTATGTAATGAAAAATATTGAATTAAGAGCATGATATTGTAATGGATAGGGTATTTGACTCACAAATGAAAGGTTCCGGGTTTGATCCCCAAGATCCTCAGCTAACCAGTAGGCATCCTTCAATTCAATATAAGTCACTTTGGATAAAGATGTAAATAATAAATAGTAAGAAAATCTTTAATGCATGCAATTTATTTATCAGTATTGATGCATTATCTGCATCTGATGTATGCACCTATACTGTATCACCCAAAATACCCCCCCCCCTCCTTCCATCACCCTTCCACATCTATAGCTTCCCCCCATCTACCCTCTCCTCAACTGTATTACACATGAACACACGACCTCTGACCTTACAGCAGGGGTATCCATAACCCAGCGATGGTTTTACAAAATTAAAGCGGACACCGTTTCACAACCCTGTGACTCTTCCTTAACCTACGTCCTTCCATTCACCCTCTCACCCCGTCATCTCACATCTGGCCTGGAACGTCGTTTTGTTTTATATTTTAAATTTCCACTTTCCTTTACTTTACTTTCCCTCCCCAAAAGCCATCTTGAAGATAGACAGTAGGAAAGAGAGAGGGAGAGAGAGACATGGAGTTATATTTGTTTTACTTAATCACAGAAAATGTGATTGACCCAAGCAGAAATCAAGGGAAAAGAGAGAGAGAGAGATAGAGACAGAGAAAGAGAGAGAGAAAGATAGACAGAGAGAGAGAAAGAGAGAGAGAGAGAGAGTGGGGGGGAGGGGGGAAAAGAGAAATAGTGGTGCAGTTATTTGACCTAATCACCCAAAACCTAAATAAGTAATTCGATCGGCCCGAGCAAAACTCCAGGAAGAAATAATGAATGTGGAAACATACAGACAAGATAGAAAGACAGGCAGATGTAGAAATGGGCGTAGTCAATGTATCTGCCTGTGTTGATGGTAGTAAAGATGGTGACAGGCTACAGCCGATTAGGCCAAAAGGCCAAAGTGGGGGTGGGGGTGGGGGTGGGGGGGGTGGGGGGGTGGGGGGGGTTAAGTGAGGAGGTTGAGGGCCACCAGGGGTCCGATGAGAAGGTTGAGTGATGGAGGGTGTGTGTGTGTGTGTGTTACCGATGGAAAACTCTTGTGTGCAAGGAACAGAACAGGCGTCTGGCTCACTGCCCTGATCAGAAAAATTCCTGTGCAGTCTCATATCTTTCTGGCCTTCCCAAAAAATGTTCAGCATACCAGAGGGTTCCAGTGACTTGTCAGAGCATACAGAGAGAGCGCAAGAGAGAGAGAGAGAGAGAGAGAGAGAGAGCAAGCTCTGCCTTGTAGAGTGTTCAATGGATTAAAAACCTACAAATCTCCAAAGGAATTTACCTAATATACTTCTAACAAGTGTAATAAAGATGTATACGGTTCAATGACTAGCAAGCCTTAAGCACAAATGTCTTTGTAAAACACTGAGCATATCGTGTGTGTGTGTGTGTGTGCCAGTGAACAGATGGTGAAATCCAAGAGTACAGATGATTTTATAAAGATGCTGTCAATTATCCTATCATTTTTTATTTGTTCTTCTTCAATTTCCAAAGGACGTGAGACAAACATATTAGTTCATCCTGACGAGAAAAATAGTGTGGCACGCTGGACTGCTACTGGGGGTTACTGAGAACGGGGTGGGGGACAAAATAGGAGTTTCTTCCAGTCCTGCAATGCTCAGTCTCATCTCACCCTTTTGCCCATTAATCTGCCCTCCCCTTACTCCTGTTCAACATACTTCTCCATTGCCTTGTGTCAGGTGAAACAGCGCAAGCGCTTCGACGTGTAGCGGTGAATGACGGTGAATGTGGTTAACAGCTGCCTCCATTGGAGAGGAGGTTGCCTGCTTGTGAGAGCTTGTAATAGCATTCAGCCCTGGGTGTACATGCACTCATTAGGCCGGTGTCAATGCCCATTACATTCCACACCGGCTCAGGTACATGGTGCGCATCGAAGGCACGTCCACAGTATGTGTGGATGTGGATGTGTTGGTGGATGCGTTGGTATTCTGGACAGAGTGTAGCACAGGGCCTGTTGTTCCGAAGCAACAACAGCATATCATTGCAATAGTGAGTCACATGAATGAATGGTTTTGGATTGCAAATCTACCTGCTGTTCATTTTGATTGATAAAACAAAATCAAACAAAAAACAAAAAATGGTCAGTGTTTTGGTTTAGTCTTACAGTGTAACTGGATAATGTTAGGGCAAGCAGGGGATTTCACTAAAAAACATCTCTAATCAAATGTACCTTGGAGCAGAGCTGCCAAACACTGATACTACCCCCAGTGAGAATATGCCTGCAGGTGGCCTGTGGTCCCAAACCTCTGCTGGGCCTGGAGGATCTGCAGTGTTGGGATCCACTCCACACTGGGATCAGGTGGAGCATTCCACAAATGCCCCTGTCTACACGCCAAGTTCCAGCACTCAGATGTTTGTTTTGTTGGACAATATGCTCCCCCCCCCCCCCCCCCCCCCCCCCACCTGGAAGTAAATGGAAGACATAGCATTTTCTTTCTTTGTAGGTCGATATTTTGCTTGTGCTATAATCCCTATCGCAAAAAACAAACATCAAAAGGAGAAATAACAAAATAAGACCAACGTGTCAGTGGCCTTTATGACCAATGGCGGTCTGTTATTGTGAAGAACCACTGCCATGCTGTGACCATTGTTACAGAGAGCCTCTGTGTGAGACAGATCAGAAGAGTGAGAGAGAGAGAGAGAGAGAGAGAGAGAGAGAGAGAGAGAGAGAGAGAGAGAGAGAGAGAGAGAGAGAGAGAGAGAGAGAGAGAGAGAGAGAGAGAGAGAGAGAGAGACAGAGAGAGACAGAGAGAGAGAGAGAGAGAGAGAGAGAGAGAGAGAGAGAGAGAGACAGACAGAGATGGCGTCCAACTGTAATAACTGGACCGTGTCAAGTAGACCCTATTATAAAGACTTTTAATTATGGTGGTGATAATGATGATGATGATGATACTGATGATGATGATGATAAAAACGATGCACGATGTTAAAACTGAGCATGATCTGCTTGCCAAATTCTCAATTTTATTTATTCGTCGGGGGGTCCCGACCTCGTGCTAACTGGAATAGGCTAAGGCCAAGGAGCTAGTTTGCAATGAAAGCCTGACATCTAGTGGACGAGCTGGTAACACGCGTTGTGGTCACCCTCCATCACCCCTAGCGTCGTGTTCATTCAAACTGAAATAAATAAACGACGTCATACTCAATGGGCAAAAAACCTCTACACAATCTATAGTACCACCCCGGATGTAGAAATGATGAGGAATGCAATGCTATGGGGATCCAAAAGATGGCAAAGTCTTCTCAGTTTGTAGAGCAAGTAAATGCCTTCTGTTTGGGAACAGACATTGACATAGGCAGGCTGCTATACTAGCACTGAGAGTTAAAACCCAACCCCCGATATTAAAATAGTTTTTAAACAGACAATAGCCTAAAATTAACATAGTCCGAAACATTTCAAATGAAGTTCAAAACATAAAAAAAAAGAAAAAGAATTGATCATGCTCTTTGCAAGTTGTCAGTTAATTGCAAGCGAATAGGAATATACTATTATAGCATATATTATATTATTATTTTATACAACAGCCTTTTGGGTCTGCTTTGACTAGGGTATGTTATTGTTAAATATTTATAGATTATATCTTTATACATAATATTTAATACCATTTGCATTATCAATCAGCATAACACTTCAAGGGTTTGTTGAAATACCATAACCCTTTAACAAAAAACTAACTTTGTGAATGATTCGGCTATTATGAGAGAGAGAGGGAGACAGAGGGGAGATTGAGAGAATCTTCCATCTTTCCTGTCTGCTGTTCCTGTGCTGTGGGAGGTTAGCGATGCGCGGCGCAGTGCAGCGCAGCAATAGACCCGTCCGTTTTTTTTGCTCAACACGTTCCCGACACATCTCCCTGGCCTATCCCCGTCTCTCCTTCTACGGCGTTCTTACATATTGCCTTGAGCTACCTGAGGAAAAGGGCACTCCGCCACAAATAAATCTGCGTTAAAAGTGGACGATTTTCGCATAGTATGGTGCGGTAAACATCGCTGTTTACTTCGCTAACGAAGACGACAACGCTGCGAGATGGTAGATGTATAGAGCAGCCTCTCTGCCCATCGGATCGCACAGTCTCTGCTCTGCCCAGCCTGCTGCATCGCCGAGCGGCCTGTAAAGCACAACATGTCGACTAGAACGCCATTGCCGACTGTGAATGAACGTGACACCGAGAATGTAAGTGTTGTCTCCCGCAAAAAGCGAAGTGTATTGTTGACAATGTAGCGGAAGGTTTTAAAATCGGACTTGCTTATAATCGGTTGTTCTGGGCAGCAGCGTTTTTAGGGAGCGGGGTTTTGGGCTACCAATGTTGCAGAATGACTCGACCAATCAACAGCCTTGTCCTTATGACGGCCATAAAGACACGATATCGTAGAATAAAGAGGCGAGCTTTTGTGCATTTCGTTGCGTTTCGTGAATTTACATTGCAGAATTGCTGGCCTAGCTAACGCACTGCGTCAGTATAGCTAGCTTTATGGGCAATACGAAGGTTAAATCGTATTGTTGTGACTCTCAATCCTGCTTTTTGTTATGTAGACTGGGAAAATATGTTGCTGCCCCTGTTGCAAGTGGGTATATTGTAGTGCAGGGCGTCAATATTCGGGGGATGGGGGGGGGTTATGCTGTCCCACTTTTCAATAGCCGTACTCGGTAGCATCACAATGTGACATGCCATCCATCACCTAGGATGTCCGTTGTTGCTGCATACCCGTTTTTATTTATTTATCCCGTTATACCCCACTTGGATGTTGTGATGTGATAACACTGCACATATGCATGCCATGCATCAACAGGACGCTAATTAGGCCATGCGAGATATCCCTTCCAATGTGATGGAATGTTCATCATGATCGAGCTCCCTTTAAAACACACACACACACACACACACACACACACACACACACACACACACACACACACACACACACACACACACACACACACACACACACACACACACACACTAGGTCTGATGACAACCTATGCATTGTATGTTGACAGGGTATGACATCAGGGTTCGACTTGTTTTCCTGGAATGAACCATGGCCCAACTATATCCGAAATAATGGAGCATATCATATTTCAGAGACAATGGACATTACAAGAAGCTGTGCTTTCTATTTATAGATAAACACTCTTGCTAAATCACTACACTTAATAGATCACGAGGCAAGGATTTTCTGAATAATCTTTAAATAACATTGTTGCATTTTTAACAGCTCATTTAAATAAGAGGTGTAATAATAAAGTGGTTGATTCCATCATTGAGCAGATGGTCACAGACCATAACCAATTTACAAAATAGCTAAGATACGTTTTATATTTAAAGTTACCGGCCTACATTAAACATTATATTTTTTTTTTTATAAACTATAAATAAAGATGTATACTCTACAGTATTACAATAGAGTGTGCTATCTAACTGCCTGCTCTGACATGAACTGTGAAGTTATTTTAGCTCTGCCTTTATCAATACTGGCAGTAGCTAGCCTAGCCTAGCCTTTATCCATTCTTCTGTAGCATACAGCCCAAGGGCCACTGACTGACGATCTGTATTGCATAACTACCTATTACTCAGAGAGAGACAAGAGGCTTTTAGTGCAAAATGAAGAACATGGTTGTGCCATGATTTTACCCTATACTTCTATCTCTGCCTTGGTATCTAATAGTCATTTCTGTATTGTGTGTGTGTGCTGCTTATGGCGGTGGTGCTGGTGCTAAAATAGCCGGAGGACAGTTTTGACCTAAAGCCAAGCAAATAGTGTCGCGTAAATGACCGCTACCGGTCAGACAGCTGGCTGATCTCTGCAGCAGCTAGTCTGACACCTTAGTCACCGGTGTACCACTGGATGGTCTGCCTAAACTGGCAGACAATCAAAATCTCCCTCCCCTCCGTCTGTTTTTACATTTCTTATCGTCCCCTCATACTCACGTCTCTGTCACAAACGTGCACCGAGATCATGTAGTGTGCTTGTGCGACGCTTCCTCACACAGGAAGTAGGCGAGCTCTGTGTGACGTGCGCTGCTGCACCCGGTGGGGTGTAGCGTTACCGTGGTGAAAGAGGAGCAGGGCAGCCTGGGTAACCAGACCAAGTCTTTTATTCTCAGGCCTGGGGCGTGGCGCGCCGCAGAAACAGAGGATCATGGGAGCTTTCACCTGGAGTGACATCAGCAGCTGGTGTAGCCCAGCCTGACACAATACTGTTCCTGCTCTCTTGTGTCGTCTCTCTGTCTCACTCTGTCTGTCTGTCTGTCTCTTTCTCTCGCTGTCTCTGTTTGGCTATATGTCTCGCTCAGCTTTCTCTCTCACACTATTTTTGTAGTGAGCCCATCCAAATTCATAATTGTGAGTTGCGGCTTTGTGACAGAGCTAGCTTTGGAGTGTCATGGGGTTGTTTCATATTACAAAACACATATTGCATGAATTTATCATCCAGCTTTAATTTGATTACTTTGTAATCAAAAGTTTTGCTCATTATTTTCATTATTTTGCTCCAAGATGATGACAAGGTGGTCAGGAAGGGAGGAGGATGGGGAGACTTGATTTTCATACAGTACTTTTCCTGTAATGGGTGCATTGCTGATGGGACAGGTATATTCCTTGCCTTTGCACACACATGCTCCCACTGCAGAGCCCTGGCCTTCACTGTGAATATTACTTTGCTCTAGCGTGCGCAAGCTAGGCTCCTTATAGGAAAATACCGTCTGAGTGGAACAAAGAACCAGGCTAAAGCGTTAGCCTAGCTAATGTGTGTTGTAGTGTACACCGCTCAAAAACAACCAACCAGTGTTTATTTCTTTTACTCTGGGCAGGATATTCTAACGGTTAGGGTGTTCGACTCCCATCCAAAAGGTTCTGGGTTCGATCCCTCAATGTCTGAATTCTGTAGGCATCCAAGATGCCTAACCACCTACCTGCTCATTAGTGACCAGAGTATCTGAGTCTCTTTGGATAAAAGCTTTTCTCTACTAAATGAAAATCTAATTAGGATGCTTCTGGTCTTTTATTAGTTCTGCCGTTCTCCCCCGCAGCACTCTTCGGTGGACGGCTTCGTGGAGCCTCCCGTCCCGCCCACCAAGTCAGCCAGCCGCCACAGCCTGCCGCGATGCAGAAACTCCCTGACCTCCACCGAGGAGCACCCCCACATCGGCAACTACAGGCTCCTCAAGACCATTGGCAAGGGGAACTTCGCCAAGGTCAAGCTTGCACGGCATGTCCTTACAGGACGAGAGGTGAGATGATGGAGCGTCTCTGTAAAACCAGAGATGAGATGAAACGTTATTGAATGGTTGTGTTACATCCGTCTCGTTATTTGGTGGGGAGAAATGCACACACCCTGAGAGTTATAACCCTTAATAACGGTATAACTGTAATAAGACGTTATAACGACGCTGTCGTGTCCTGTTGAGATATTGTTCAACTTCCCAGCTGATCAGAAAGCCGCTGTTCATCAGAGCAACTGCATTCACAGGTCTTCTGTTTCTGCACAGGATTACAGTACACAGTCTAGTTGCATTTCAACTAGCATTTTCCATTCATCCTGTTTGTTGAAATTGGCTACTCAACTGAATTTGCGACTCAGTCAGTATTGCGATTGTAAATCATATCCGGGCCGGGGGTGTTTGGTCTGTCCTTTTCTCATAGTTTTTTCAGTTGGCAGGAGTTCCATTTGTACCAATGTTTTTTTTTAATAATATTTTATTATGTGGGATTTTGTTCTATTTTTAGAGAATTAGTTAAGGCCCCCAGCTGCCATTTCTCATTCAGAAATGGCACAGGGAGAGAAAAATGTCCTATTGTCAAAGTGTCATTTTTGACAGAGCCTTTGTCCTTGTGGGGTCACTCAACAAGCTCAAATTCACACTTGTTATCTCTCCATCTCTCCCTCCCTCTCTCTCTGTCTGCTGGCCTCCATCTCCCTCTCTGTCTTGCCTTCAAACATGCAGCTATTTTCGCTGCTTTGCCAGTGATCCAAACCCCGCTATATTGTGTCTGTAAGTAAAGCTCCTGTTTCCCAGGGACAGAGAAAAAAGGAAAGAAGGTGACCTGCAGTCTGTGTACTGTCTCTCTCCTGCTGGCAGGGTCTGAGAACCAGGCACAGGTCTCTCTCCCCCTGGCGGTGTCTGAGAACCAGGCACAGGTCTCTCTCCCCCTGGCGGTGTCTGAGAACCAGGCACAGGTCTCTCTCCCCCTGGCAGGGTATGAGAACCAGGTGCTGGTCTCCCTCCCCCTGGCACGGTCTGAGAACCAGGCGCTGGTCTCTCTCCCCCTGGCGGTGTCTGAGAACCAGGCACAGGTCTCTCTCCCCCTGGCAGGGTATGAGAACCAGGTGCTGGTCTCCCTCCCCCTGGCACGGTCTGAGAACCAGGCGCTGGTCTCTCTCCCCCTGGCATGGTCTGAGAACCAGGTGCTGGTCTCTCTCCCCCTGGCATGGTCTGAGAACCAGGTGCTGGTCTCCCTCCCCCTGGCAGGGTCTGAGAACCAGGTGCTGGTCTCCCTCCCCCTGGCAGGGTCTGAGAACCAGGCGCTGGTCTCTCTCCCCCTGGCAGGGTATGAAAGCCAGGCGCTGGACTCTGCAGCCCGGGTGCTGCTGCGGCACTTCTAGCATATCTGTACTCTCACACCCTCTTATCTAATCAAGTTACATATAATAATATCCCCAGTCATGCTGCACAGGAGTATCACTATGAGTTAAATGGATCTCCTCTGTGTGCAGGTTTGTGTCCTGTTTTAATGCCTAGTATCTTACTTTGGTTGGGTGGGCTGGGGTGGGGTGGTTGGTGTGTATGTGTGGGTTAACGGCTACTGCCTACTTCTCGCTGGGAAGGTCAGGCACTGATGTAATGTTTTCGCTTGCCCTTGCTGGTTCATCAGAATGCACAGGCATTGCTGTGAGTCAGAGAAAACAGGTGGGGGGAAAAACAGGTACATGGCGCTAATGCTGATGATATCAGTGCTTGGGTCAACCACAATGCTTACAAATTGGGGTTAGCACAATGCTAATGGGCCAGGTTAGCACAATGCTTACAGACCAGTTAAACAGAAATCATACAGACTGGGGTTAGCAAAATGCTAACAGACTGGAGGTTGGCACAAAGCTAATAGACCTGGTTAACACAATGCCTTTACAGGCTTGGTTAGCGCAATGCTAACAGACCTGGTTAGGAATTGAGGCCTCCTGAATGACACTCTCCTT